>OZ007593.1:249337023-249597023 GCA_963931845.1 Maratus michaelseni
TAGTTTCGGTGTTTTTATTGTTGTAATTTTTTAGTTTTTTAAGTTGCATTTTTGTGTTTTCTTGTTTGGTGAGGAGGGGTGCTAGCTCAAGTCAAATACATTTTTTTTGCTGCATTATTTCTTATTTATGTGTTCAACTATGCAGTTTTAAGCGCTGTGCAATATGTAATTGCTTTTATTATGGTAATTAAGATAATTAATGCTTATATACATACAGACAAACACACACATATATATAATGAAGCTTTTTTGTATAATAACACTTTAGTGGATTAAAATAAGTGTATAAAAATTACTTGAATTTTTGCTTATTAGGATTTTAAAATATTGGCGTAAAATACATGTCGGTATTACACTTTAATAATTATAATAATAATTATATTTTAGAAAATAATATAAATATAAATGGGATTTCTGTTATTGCATCTTGAATACCAAATATAATTAACACCGGGCTCATACCTTTAGTTACCTTTAACGGAATGCAAGATGAATTGCAGTCATCTGAAAAGTTTTTTCTGTTTGAGTGTTTCATATAAGTAGAGGGAAAAGGAGAGTTCAGCACCAGTAAGGATCAATGATGTGGTGGAGGTGGAGGGAGTGAGTCCGACCCTCGGAGGATCAATGATGTGGTGGAGGAGGGAGTGAAATCATACTATAGTATGATGTGAAAAGAACACATTAAAAAACGAAGGGGTCTTAAGGGTGTACTATAGGAGGAGGGTATAAATGTGAGGGGGCTAACATTTTTTGAGGGGGCTTAATTTTTTTAGGTTCAAATTGAAATGTTAGATTGAAGTCTGCTATAGAATGGGGGTATTTTTGAAGAGGCGGCTAACTTTTTTGAAGGGTGGCTTATTTTTGAGGGGGGCTTAATTTTTTTTTTTTTTTTTTTTAATTTTAGAATGGACTTTCAGTTTGAAGGCGAAACGGAGATCAAATTTTTTTTGGTGGCGCCCTCTATCGGAAGGGAATGCAATAACGAATATTTAAAATAGGTTATCTTGCTAAGATTTCACTGAGGTTTGAACCTGCAAAATAGCTTCTTGACTTGATAATTTGTGGTAGGTTTAACTAATCAAGCCAAGAAGCTATACATGAATGTCGAGATTTTAAGTGTTTAAAGAGAGGTATCGCGGTACCGGAAGTGAAAAGTTTAAGGTTTATTTTATACTGAATTTAAATGAAACCGGAAATTTATCTTTTTCAATATGATTGGATTGAATATTAACATATTTATTTTAAAATGTATAGTGGAAGCAATGGTAAAAAGAAGACATCTTTAGGGTTAATTACTGTTTTTATTGTGTTTGGTGTAGAAAACATAGGAAAGAGGTATAGTTTAAAAAAACAAATTCAATTTTATTAATAATTTTCCCAATGCAATACATGTGGACCCACTTTTCGTTTTTTAGCGGGTTTCGACAAATCTAATGCAGAATCTTGTTTAATGTTTGTTGACAAATATTTATTTTTAATAAAATTTCGCGGAACATTCATTTCGTTTAATGTTTCTAATAATTCGCTCTGTGCCTTGATCGGTTTTCTTTTATTCACAGAAAACAAAAGATTAAATAAATCTGCCAAGTTCGATTCGGGGATAGGTTTTTCTTCGAAACTTACAGTCAAATTTTTATCCTATCGAAATTTTCTTGGACGTGCCATGACAAACTAAACTAATGCTTTGATAATTTAGGATAGCTTTATCTGTTCAAGTTATGATATCATGGTAGTTAAATTACGGATATTTGTGTTTGGAATAACGCGAGTTTTAATTTCGCTTTTTCAGTTTCAATTATATTGTGAAATGAGGGTTTATTTTTGAAAGATAATGTTAACTTTTTGTGAATATCTTGTAACAGACTGCTTTCATTAAAAGTGTATTATTTTAGAATTGTAAACTACAATTTTGAAATTTTCGTCTGTTTGGAAAAAAAGCACAGAAAAAAATAAATAAAAGTATTAAAAAAATAATAACAACAACTGTTCAAAAATATAATAACAACTAAACAAATGATCAAAAATAATAAAAACTGTTCAAATAATAATAACAACTGTTTAAAAATAATAAAAACTGTTTAAAAAATAATAACAAATGATAAACGATTGACTTTATAGAACCAACATTTAAAAAAAGATAATCGAATCTAGTTTTTTCTAACATGACTTATTTGAAATATTCACTTTTTCTAGTTAGATTTATAACACGTAAGTGATTCGATCAGTAAAATATTATTTATAAAAGCACTAAATACGAGATTAATAAGAATTTTTAACTTACAAATATATGAACTTCTGATACACAAGTGATTCGACCAGTAAAATATTATTTAGAAAAGCATTTTTGACTTACAATTGTACGAACTTATGATATGTAACCCTTTCTGAACCAATGTGTAAGAATTAACTGACTATTGAACTTATAACAGAGTATGATAAAATAATCACGTGACTTTTTTAAACCAATAAAATGTTATTATTTTTAAACAAGCGCCCTCTATCATTTTATGAACTTCCAAGAAACGAGTTAATATGATTATATTGTTTCCTGTTACCACTGTGAAAGGTTGTGTTTTCCGTTTTAAGTTAGTTTACATTTAAGTGATTACGGAACGAGTCATGGATTCTGCTTTGTTAAGTGCTAATGATATGTCTAACGTGAAGAGTGAACCCTCATCACCAGGATTAAATGACCATGACATGGAATTTTTAATACAGCCTAAAGAAGAACCCGTTTCGAATTGTGAAGTGAAACCCACCTCATCAGGATTAAAGAAACAGAAGTTACCCTTTGTGTGTTCTACTTGCGACAAAGCTTTTCCCCGAAAGGTTAACTTAACGTTTCACATGAAATGTCATCTGGAGAAAATACCTCTTGTGTGTATAATTTGTGAAAAAACATTTGCTAGAAAGTATCATTTATTAAATCATATGAAGGTCCATTCAAAGACCCCTGTGATTCATAATTGTAATGTATGTGGCGAAGTATTTTCACAAAAGAGTGATTTATTAAAGCATGGGAAAATTCATAATACTTCCAAGCCAAATCAAAGGAAAAGTAGACAGTCACCCAGTCACTGTAAATGCGACGACTGTTTTGAACATTTAATAATAGATCTGACTTAGTGAAACATAGAAAAATTCATCTTTCACCTAAAGAACTTAACCCGTCTGATCAACTTTCCTTGGGAAACAGTTCGAAATATGAAATTTCAGACATCACTCAGTTTAGTAAAATATTTAAGTTTTTCGATGTTTTTACTCCTGCTCATTGGAATTTAGGTGAGGAAATGATTGTTGAAGTTCAAATGAATAAGAACTATGAGCTTTATGTTCACATACAGAAATACGAAGAATTTGAAAAGAACGGTCGTGAACTTACCCCCACAAATGAAGGCATTACATTATCATGTGCAACATTCGACAAATTTGAATCGAGATTGGATAAATTTAATTTTGTTTCTGAAAAAGATACATTCGTATGTAATAATGACTTACTAATCGCTTATGTAAATAAGGAATCATGCATACTGCAAAAATTATTCAAATCGAAAAAGTTTGGGTTTTGTTTGAAGTCGGATTTTTTACTGCTTACAAAAGATCAATATTTGAAACTAGTGAAAAATGGCTTTAAAATTACCAAATGTCTCATTGAGACGCTTTTAACAAAGCTTATTCCTGTTTCGATTTTAGAAAACTTAAACAAATGTAAATGTACCCACCTAACAATAGAAGAGACTTTGAACTATTTCTTAAAATGTTTCGATGACGAGTTAAAGTCATCCGTTTCTCGCGTGTTTGATTGCTATCGATGTTCAATCGGAGAACCAATTAATGTGAAACACGAGTGTGATAGTTATAATTTGCGTAGAAAGTATAATTGGTGTAGCGACAGTGCACTGCTAAATTTCAACGTGACTGAATTTGTAAAAAACATATTCAAGAAATGTTCATGTAATTATACTCATTTATTTTTTGAAACTACGAATCTGGACTTTTATAATAACCATTTAGACAATGTATTTGTAAATTAACATAGAAATGTATTTATTTAATAAATATTTGTTTTTATTTCACATGTCCATTTATTTTTTTTTTTATTTATGAAATCAATCTTTGAAGTTTTATTTTCTGGAAAAAAAGTAAACATATATTTATGAGTAGGCAATTTTTTTAATTGTAGTCTTTAAAGTTAACCCTTTTTGGTCAAATGAAATCTCTTTTTAAGAAAAATTGATTATTTTTATTTGAATACGTATTAAACTTATTTCTTGATAAGAAAGTTTAATTTTTCTCTCCGTTTAAACAGTGACACTGCATGTTTTGATAATTTCCACCCCACAGTTAACATTACAGTATTTAACCTTGTTAAGAAAATGTTTAACTTAAACCGTCACTGTATTTATTTTAGATAAGCACACATTTTATCTTTAACCTATATGTAATTCAAATGATTAACTATAACTGTGACTGCTTTAACCTAGATAAGTAAATGTTTTCATGAAACACAATCAGTTTACTGTTGACTTTTATCGAGATTACACCAGTTAGTGGAATGCTGATGAAAAATATTTTATGATATTAATATGCAGAAAAGATCTCACGAAGAAGTACTTTCACCTTCGAAACGTCTATGTTTAGAAAAACCTATGGCAAATTCAAATACCTATGAGAAGGAGTTAAAAGACCCAAGATTAAAACTTTCTAAAATGGGTAATAACTGTGTAACTACTGAGGACTTACAAGATGTGAAACCCGAGATCGCTATGAATTTTTCAAACTTTGCCTATGGGAATGATACAACATCTTTCGAGAATCCCGGTCGAATGCCAAATTCTGCCACGGACTATTTGAATACATTTTTCGAAGACATAAGTTTTGAAAATTTAGATTGTTCTACTACCTTAACGTTTCAAGAACCTACAAATAATATTTTACAGACTACTGTTAAACGCGAGGTCAACGAGCTACAAGCAAGCAACCTTTCGCAAACAAGTGGTGAATTAAAAACCACCATCTCACCTACAAATGACATTAAAAGTGATAAATTATGCAATTCATATGTGTTTCACAAAGAACTAAGTGACTGTTTCTATTTAACTTTGAAGTTGAGAACTAAACAATATTGTATACTTATACGAGAATTTAAACGCAATGTATCTACTAATGAAGAAATCCCGACCAACCGCGTGGTTAATATGGATATTCTTAGCTGGTTTGAGTTTCAATATAAACTCATTGCATTTAATTTAAGATACAAAAGTACGTCCTTTGTTTCTAATAACATGATTTTAGTGTTAAATCACAATTCTACGATGCGAATTAAAAATTTAAAGAATCATTCTTATATTGACTTAAACGAACATCAACTAGAAAAATTAAAAGAAAGTACCTCTCATTTAAATAGTGCACTTTTACAACATATGTATACAAAACTTTTACCATCTCTTATTAAAAAGAAATGTATGGTGAGTAATATATCTACAGAAAGTGAACAGGTGTTAAAGTATAAACTTAACACGTGTATCGAGAATAATATGTTATCAATACTTAATCAATTGTATGAATGCCATGCTTGTGCACTACGACATTCAAGCAAAAGCCTTCACTCCTGCTTCACATTTAATAATAGGGAAAAATTTAATCAATTAGGGGAAGCTTTGTTAATGCTCGTAGATTTCGATTATGTAACTTCAACGTTTCTAAACGGAGTTTATAATGTTAGTGAGCACTTTTTATGTAAGATTAATGAACAAACTATTTGTAATGAATTGTTTAAGACCTGAAAATAAAATGTTTTTGATTAAGTTCTGTCTGTTTATTTTTGCAAAGTGTCTATGAGTGAATTTATTAGTTTATAATTTAGTAGAAATTTTAAGTGAAGTGATGTAATCCAATTAAAAAAAATTATTACAAAAAATTAATTGTAATAAAAATATTCACATTAAAAAAAAGGTTAAAAAAATTAGAAGTTAATGAAATTAAAACTTATTAAAATTAAAAGTTAACAACAAAAAATAAATAATAAAATAAAATAAAGATTAACAAAAATATAGTTTTAAAATAAAAGTAAACAAAAAAAGTTATAAAGTAAAAGTTAACAAAAAGTTAAAAGTTAATAAAATATTTAAAAAAGCAAAAGAATGTATGTGTTATGAAGAGAGGGGTTTCCTTGTGGAAGTAACTTACAAAATGTATGTGTATGTATTTATTAGTTTTTCATTTAGTAGAACTTTTAAGTGAACAGTTAGAATTTATGTTTTTATATAACTTAACACAAAATAAAATTTTTAACTATTGCAAAAAGATTCAACTATTGAATGGAAATATGCATATTAGTAAAACAATCACAAGTTAATAAAATGAAAGATTTTAAATTTCATACAATTAAACAAATATATATATATATATATATATATATATATATATATATATATATATATATATATATATATATATATATATATATATATATATATATATACGAAACACATTACGGATTTAAATATTATAAGAAATGTTTGATTGAAATTTTTAAGACAGATTTAATTCTTGGTTCTGCCATATATAGTTCGAACTTATTTTAGAAGATAGTTTTCAATAGTCTTGTGGTTCGAACTTGACAAAATGAAATCAAGACACAATGAATTGTATGTTATTTTAATCATTATGTCATGACATCATACTTCTGAAAGTGTATTTAAAGGTTTCTCTAGCTTTATTCAATGTTATTAAGCGTTTGTGAAACCGAAAATTAATGAAAAAACAGATCGCCTTCTACCAATTGCGCTAAGAATGTTTTATTCAATTATAAATAATAAAACCTTTTAGAATATTACTTATTTTAAATTCAAAATAATAAAAATTTAAAGTTAACAAAATAAATAATTCCTCTGTTCATTATAAATAAATAAAAGTTTACAAAATAAAAGTTTCAAAATTAAAACTTTATAAAAATTATAAGTTAACAAAAAATTAAATAAAATAAAATTTTAAAATAAAAATTATGAAAAGTAAAGTTTATAAAAATTAAAAGTTTTTAAAATTTTTAAGTTATGTTTAAAAATCTTCAAATTAATCAAAATTGACTTTTAGTTTTATGTTAATGTAAGTTTCAATGTTTTAAATATCGAACTAACTGTTTATCCCCATAATCATTTGTTTACCCATCTTCCAACCAACCAACTGGTTGCCTAGCCAACCATATACTTTGTATCTACACATGCGCAGAAAAAAAAACACTAACTTGAGTTTTACTTTAAACCTTTGCTAGATTAGATATATTATACAAGTCGAATATCTTCCATACTTAGAAAATTTATAATTTTCAACTATTCGTCCCTATTTATCTTAAAACATTAACAAATAAATATAATTCATATACTTACAAAAACAGGATAACTTAAAAAGGGGTCCATACATTTCAGCTTGCTAAAGTCAAGTGTCTGGTTTATAACAGAATGAGGTTAAACTATCAGTTTACTTCCTTATCACTCACGTGATCAAGACCTTATCAGTTACATGTTCAGGTCGATAACAGCTAAAAACAGCGTGTTGGTCATTTCAACTTCTGACTTCGCATACTGTGGTTCGGTAAGTTTTCTTGTCTAACATTTCTTTCTTTTTAAGAAATAAACTAATCGGAAAAATTTCTTTTCATACCCACTTACTTTTAAATCACAATGTTAAAAGACTAAATTTTATTATCTTAAATTATTCTTTTAAATGTCAAACAAAAGATCTTTCAATATATTTGCAAATAAGTTCTTATAAAACGGTTTTAATTAGTTAAAGGATGAACATTGTTATTTTAACTATCTATTATTTTGAAAGCGAAAAAGATTAATTCACATGAAAATTAAACTTACCTTATTTATAAGCTGGGTAAGCAGGGTCTGGCTTTTGTGACGACTTGTAGAGATTTGAAAGATAGTACAAACGTATATCAGTTAATCTCACGTGATATGATGACGTTACTAAGTGACGTCATCCACCACATGTTAATCACGTGACTACGCGACCATAACCTTCACATTACTAGTGATGTTTAGATCACGTAGCTAATTGTAATTATCATAAAATATACTTATAATATATTTATAAAAATATATTCATAAATTAATAACTAATTTATTTGCGTATTATTTTGAAAAGCATAGCATTTTAAAATAATAAATTAATTAATTATTAATTTATGAATATATTTTTATAAATTATGAATATATTTTTATAAAGCTCCTATAACAAAAAAGCACCGATTTAAAAAAAAAAAATTCAAATTTTTTAATAAATATTTTTATTAATATCTCCTAAAGTTTTGATTCGATTTTAATAAAATTTGAAATGTCTCGACAAAATTCTGCAAAGATAATATATTTTAAATTGCAAACCATTTGGTTGGGTAGTTTTTGCGTTGTTATATGCGGACAGACAGACAGACAGACAGACAGACAGACAGACGGACGGACCAAACGACGACTATAGGTGCTACGTATTTATATAATTACGAACGCACCTAATTAAGAGCTTTGAGTTAGTAAATAATCTACACAAATCATACTTTTTTTTTTTGGAAAAGTGTTTAAGTTACATAATTAGGAAAATTACCTACTTTCTTGGCTACATTATGTCTTGAAGACATTTTGGGAACACTAATGAAAACAACACTTATTTTATGAAATCAGCATTGGTGCTGCCATTTCTTGGTTTCAGTTTTAAAGGAAATCACTCTGATGTATGAAGGTGAAATCAAAATGTAAAAAATACCAACAATTTAGTTTTTATGAAGAATATATGTACCTATTTGTGTGCACAGGAATGAAGAGGATAATCAGAATAAAATGAAAAGAGATTTAAAATATAAACTTTAAACAAAGCTGCATAAAAAATTTGGACGCTTGCAAAATTCAGAGGGCTTAGGGACCACGGTCTAGTCGACTGCTCATGTTTGAATCAGGCTTTCACCAGACTCCAAATTTTATTATAAAAATTTGTGCTGTTGCATAAACGATATTAAATACGGTTTTCAGAATTTTTAAGACTTGAATAATACCAGAAAAAATTATATATAGCTGAGAGGGAAAGTAAAAATTTACTCTAATCTGCGTACTTTATTTACTCCTCCGCCTACCAGACTGGTCCAATGGAGCCGACAGGTACATTCAAAATGACTATTCGAAGCAGAATTTGTTTTATAAAAAAAGTTAAATATAAACCACGTAAAAATGGAACAATGGAACAATGTAGTTATCAGGATGGAATACCTAGTTGCGTACCAAACTGAACTTCCAGATTATAGGTAATCGACTTGCGAGGCAGATAGGGAACCATGAGAAATTTAAGAAGTTACAAATTAAATAAAAATATTTAAAAATATAATTAAAGTAAGTAAATAAGTTAAAAAATTAAAAAGTAAATAAAAAAAAAATTCCATTCTATCCCAGAAGAAGACAGACGAAACCTACCGAGGGTCAAACCCATCTAAAAAAAAAAAAAAAAAAAAAAAAAAAAAAAAAAAAAAAAAAAGACTCTTTACAGGAGACCATACATTTAGTTTAAAAGTTACAAAATATTAAACTTTATTAATAAAAAGTCAATAGGCAGACTAAAGATAGTTTTCTTTTTCTGTTTTTCTTTTCTTTTCTTTCTTTCTTTCTTTTTTTTTTTTAAATACAAAGACAAAAGACAAGAAAAATTAAGTTTAATTGGATAGAGAGGAAAATTCAATCTTCATCATCAATTAATAAGGCATATTTAGGGTGTTTAAGGTTATTGGGGTCGGAGAGCACTCAGGCAATTCTGCTATGATTTCGTTAGGGATGTTGTAAATAGTTTTATAAGAAACACGCAGAACTAAAGTAAATATATAAGTTAAATAGTTTTAAATAAAAATTTTGGTGTGAAATGTTTTTTTATCAAGGCTGAGTAAAATTTTCAGTAGTTCTATGGTTAAAGTAAACGAATGTCTCCAGAGCATGCCTCAATAATTTATAAAAAAGTTCATTTTTAATCAATTAAAATATTGTCAATCAACTTGTATCAGTTTTGGAACCTGTAAGTTTCTGACAATTATCGGATCCTTCGACTATCATTATCAAATGCTATGAATATAGGCTTAAGACGAAACTTTGAGTACATTTAATAAAGGCTATACAATATTTTCTATGGAAATGGAAATCAAAAGTTAAAAGCCAAGCCTTTCTCTCCAAAAAAGTATGATATAAATAAGAAAAAGAAAAATGCCCAGTTAAACTGATGGCATTGAGCTCACAGTCTATTTACACTAATTGTATATTATACTGTTATTTAAAAGAATAATGCCCCTCGAAAAATACATTTAGGGGGGGGGGGGGTTAGCCCCCCCCCCCCTAAGTTAGATAAATGGGTTTTTAATGCAGAATTATGAAATTTGCTTCAAATTTTGTATCTAGGTTCATAGTGATAAGACGCTTTTCTGATAGATTTTGGGGGTTCATTGGTTAAGTATAAAAGAGGGTTGGATGGGGGACTAACCCCCTTAATTTATTGTCGATTTCTTTATTTTTCGAGGGGTATTATTCTTTGAAATAAGAGTATAATATACAATTAGTGTAAATAGCCTCTGAGCTCAATGGCATCAGTTTAACTGGGCTCTTTTCTTTTCTTTTCTTTTATGTTTACTATGTTTTTCGCTTTTTTAAATTCAATGATAGTAACAACGTTCTGTGCCATTTATCAGAAAACTGCGATCCCACAAAAGGATTTGGAGGGATTAGAGAGGCTCAAAGTTATTGCAGTGAAATTGGAGGGGAAGTTAAAAAGGGTAAATTTAGTCTTTCTGTGTAAAGTGTTTTTAAACTTTCAATTACTCTTTAATGGGAAAGGGGATAAAGTAATTAGTTAAACAGAAGTTAATTATATAATGAAGATAAAATTGTTCAGGAGAAGAAGTACAAAGAGGAGGTAGGTAATACTCCATTAAAGATACTGAAATACTCCTATACAAGCAACAAGCATTAGCGTTGATCTTTAGAAGAAAAGTCCATTTCCTGCCATTCCAAAAAGATGTCAATAGATAAATAGTAAGCTGAGGGCCCCTTTCAAAGTAAAGAGAGTCCTCGTGTATGGTATTTATTCAGGTCCCCCTTTCTAAACTGTCTAACTAAAATTAAAATTGTCTATACCTTAAAATACAGATATGAATATATAAATACATCTTTATATATATATATATATATATATATATATATATATATATATATATATATTATTCTACTATAAAAGTACAAAATAATGATTATTATCATTAAAAGGTAAAAATAGATTTAAAATATCAACTTTGTATAAAGAAATTGCGGATCGCGGAGCGACGGCTCAGTTGGCCTATGCTTTAATCAGCCCCCGAATAAGCTAAAAACAACATGCATCATATTTATAAAATAAATAAAAAATAAATGAAGAAATTTGATAATATTTTACAACTGAACAACAATATTTGAAAAAAAGTATTTATCTGTGACAAATGATTTAATAATAGATAGTTTAATCAAATAAGTAGTTTTGAGTAAATGATTCTGTGCCCGTTTTCACTAATTATTTTTCTAATTGAAAAATCATTTTCAATAATTTAGAATATTTTCAATCAAGTTTTCCCAATCTGAGAACATTTAGGTTTCGGAGAAATTATTCAACAGTTCTTCGAACTATTCTTGTTATGTGCTGAGAGCCAGTTTAAAAGAAAAGTTTGACTACATTTCTTGAAAACAGCTTTATTGAAAAATGAAAATCAAAAGTTAAAAACCAAGATTTTCTTAGGGGAAAAATACTTTCGAAATAAAAATGAAATCAATAAGAAACAATTTTGTAATTTTCTCATGCTTAAATATGAAAGGACTTTAGTGATACTATATCTCTTCTAACTTCACTGATAGTGATAGCCATTTATTGGTGAACTGTGATCCCACATAAGGATTTCAATGGATTAGGTTGGCTGAAAATTATTGTAATGAAATTGGAGGGGAAGTTAAAGAGTTTAGTCTGCTTCTTCCACGTAAAGTGTTTTAAAACTTAGCAATTAGTCTCTCATGGGAAAGGGTTTGAAATAATTATTTTATCATAAGTTAATAATATAATGAAATTAAAATTATTCTGGGGAAACTCCTAGAGAAATGATTCTAGACAACATCCACTCTTTGATTTTTAGGGGGGGAGGGGGGGAGAGATCCAGTTCTGCCATATCAAAAAGATGGTAATAAGCTAACAATAAGCGGTAAGAAAAATATATTATATTTATAAATAAATAAATGACTGATAATGATTTGAAACCTTAACAATAATATCGAAATTACTGAACAGTTATTCGGACTATTCTTGTTATGAGAGTCAGCTTAAAACAAAAGTTTGACTACATTTCTTGAAAACAGCTTTATGGGAAAATGAAAATTAAAAGTTAAAAACCAAGATTTTCTTAGGGAAAAAATGTTTTCCAAATTGAAATGAAAACAATAAGAAACATTTTTGAACTTTCTGATGCTTATAAATATGAAAGGACTCCGGTGATACTACCTCTTTTAACTTCAATGATAGTGATAGACTTCTATTCCATTTATTAGAGAACTGCGATCTCACATAAGGATTTGGATGGATTAGGTTGGCTCAAAATTATTGTAATGAAATTGGACGGGAAGTTAAAGAGTTTCGTTTGGTTCTTCCAGGTAAAGTGTTTTAAAACTTAGCAATTAGTCTCTCATGGGAAAGGGTTTGAAGTATTTATTTTATCATAAGTTAATAATATAATGAAATTAAAATTATTCTGGGGAAACTCCTAGAGAAATAATCCTAGACAACATCCACTCTTTGATTTTTAGGGGAAGGGGGGGGGGGGGGAAATCCAGTTTTGCCATATCAAAAAGATGTAAGCTAAGAGTAATAAGCTAACAATAAGCGGTAAGAAAAATATATTCTACTTATAAATAAATAAATATATAACTGATAATGATTTGAAACCTTAACAATAATATCGAAATTACTGAACAGTTATTCGGACTATTCTTGTTAAGTGCTGAAAGTCAGCTTAAAACAAAAGTTTGACTACATTTCTTGAAAACAGCTTTATGGGAAAATCAAAATTAAAAGTTAAAAACCAAGATTTTCTTAGGGAAAAAATGTTTTCCAAATAGAAATGAAATCAATAAGAAACATAAACATCGAAAAAAATTCCAAATGAAAGAATGATTAAATGATAGATATCTTATTCGGATATGCGGTTTCAAGTTTAAATGAGAATAATTCAGTAACAGTCTAGTTTCTATTAAAAATAATTTTCAGTAAATTAAAGTGATTTCTATCCTGTTTTTACAATGCAGCTCTCTCAAGGTTTCGGAGAAATAATTGGACACTTGTTATTGATATGTGCTGAAGACACAACACTGACTACATTTTTCTGAAACACTTTATTTTTAATAATCAAATTTTAATTGCTTAAAGCGTGCAGCCAACATAGTGAAAAAAGTATGTACCCAAGCCGGGACACGAACCCGGGTCATCAGTATAGCGCACTGACACACCAACTGAACCACTTGGGAACGATTACTCAGCTTGGAACATTCTCACTATAACATGTTGACAAGGCTACAAACGCAGCACAAGATGGAATATTTTCCGTGAACCACCAACCCTGGGGCAAACACGAAATCAAAGAAAAGACAGCATCCGGCTTTATTTTTATAGAAAAATTAAAAAATAAGTTAAAAATCAATGATTTTTTTTTTCATGAAAAGAAAAGTAGCGGAAACTAATTAATATGAAGCAAAAAAGAAAATTGAAAGTTATTCGTTATATTTGAACTTGGTCGTAATCAATTTTTGTACAGCATTTTGAGATTTTCAGTGTATGTGGATATGTTCGATTTACCAATACTTCGAAACCGGGTTCATACTATTGGGATTCTGCTGTATTGTCTCAATAAAAAACCAATAAATGTTAATTTATTTTATAAAATAGTCTTTATACGTGTAAAAATTACGCAATTTTCTGACGCTTTTATGTGAAGTGCCTCTAGTGGTGCTACCCGTTCTAAGTTCAATCATAAGTGACAGCGTTATGTGCCATTTATCAAAAAACTGCGATCCCACAAAAGGATTTGGATGGATTAGGGAGGCTCAAAGTTATTGCATTGAAATTGGAAGGGGAAATTAAAGAGATAAATTTACTCCTTCTACATAAATTGTTTTAAAATTTTACAATTAGTCGGAGAAAGGGAGAAAGAATGAAGTAATTAGTTTAGCAGACGTTAATAAAGTAATGAAGATATAACTCTCCTGGGGACAAAGTACAAGAGGATATTGGTAAAACTCACTAGGCACGCTTATAGGAAATATGCATTCTGTTTTGATATTTGGAAAAAAAATATATTTTCGGCTATTACAAAAAAAAAGATGATAATGGGCTAACAATAAGCTATAAGTAAAATTCATTCATTTTATAAAATAAATAAAAAACTGATAATGTTTTAAGACTTGATAACAGTATATTAAAAATTTATTTGTCTAAGGGAAAAAATGCTTTTAATAATAAGTAGGTAATTTGCCTAGGTGATTTTGGATAAAAGGGAAAATGTTTCAGCAACTGTCTTCATAAGTTATTTTCTGTTAAAAATGATTTTCAATATTAAAAAAAAATTATTATTTTTCAACCATATTTTTAATGTTACAACCTGAAGGTTTCGTAGAAAATATTGGACGATTTTCAATCACCATGTGTTGAAAATCGACGCAAGACACAACATTTCTTGAATACTACTCTTTTTTTTTTTTTTTTTTTTTTTTTTTTTTTTTTTTTTTGTAGGAAAAGGCAAATAAAAGGAAAAGGAAATAAAGATTTTCTTCGAGAGAAAAGTAATATATTAATTAAAATGCAAACAATATTATTTCATTTGTTTAAAAAAATACCATTTAAAAATTTTGCAATTTTCTGATGCTTTAATACAGAGAGTCTCTGGTGATACTGCTTCTTCTAATTTCAATGATAGTGAGAACTTTCTGTGCCATTTATCAGAAAACTGCGATCCCACAAAAGAATTTGGATGGATTTACGAGTCTCGACGTTATTGCAAGGTAATTGGGGAGGGGGGGGGAGGGGGCAGGTTAAAGAGGTAAGTTTACCCCCTCCACATAAAGAGTTTTAAAACTTTCCAATTATTCTTTCATGGGAGAGTGGGTAAAGTAATTAATTTATCAAAAGTTACTAATATAATGACAAAAAAACTCTTCTGGGAACAAAGTACAAGAAGGTGATAGATCAATTCGATTAAAATACATACAAAAATAATCATACACAACATGCAGTTAGTTTTGATATTTAGATGAAAAGTCCACTTCCTGCCATTCTAGAAATGCAAAATGATAATGGGCTAACAATAAGTTGGGGACTGAATTCAGCCAAAAAAAAGCTCAAGGCCTAGTATTTTTTCAGGGGCCCCTTCGTATACTGTTACAAAACATTAAACCTTTCTATGGCTTTTAATACAGGTATGAATGAATATACACATATATCTTAAGATAAATATATTTTTTGTTTTAATTTGTTTTAACAGATTTAAAATATCAGTTTTATGAAAGTTACATAAGAAATTTGAGGACCCCAAACCCACACCCCAGTTAGCTCATGCTTTAATCAATCCCTGAACATGCTATAAGAAAAATGTATCTCATTTATAAAATAAATAAATATATAAAGCTGATAATATTTTAGAACTTAAACAACAATATATGAAACAAAAAAAAATTGTCTAAGGAAAAGAATGATTTAATATTAAGCTTATTCGATACATCGTTTCACGTAAAAGAGCAAGATGATTTCGCAACCGTTTTCACTTATAATTTTCTATTTAAAATCCTTTTCAATAAATTTCAATATTTATAGTGTTTTTTCCAGTCTTAAAACCTGAAAGTTTCGCAGAAATTATTAGATAGTTGTTTGAACTGGTATTCTTATGTGCTGAAAGTCAGCTTAAGACAAAATTTTGATTGCATTTCTTGAAGAATGCTTTATTCAGATAGGAAAACGAAAATTAAAAGTGAAAATTCAAGATTTTATCGAAGAAAAAAGTATTATATAAATAAAAATGCAATCCATAACAGTTCATTTACTTCATAAAATAATCTGTAGCAATTTTGCAATTTTCTAATACTGCAATATGAAGGGTCTCTGATGATACTACCTCTTCTAACTTCAGTGATAGTGACAGCGTTATGTACCATTTATCAGAAAACTGCGATCCCACAGAAGGATTTGGGTGGATTAGGGAGGCTCAAAGTTATTGCAGTGAAATTGGAGGGGAAATTAAAGAGGTAAGTTTACTCCTTCCACGTAAAGTGTTTTAAAACTTAGCAATTAGTCTTTGATGGGAGAGGGGTGAAGTAATTAGTTTAGCAGAAGTTAATAATATAATGAAGATAAAACTCTTTTGGGGACAAAGTACAAGAGAAGGTAGATAAATCTCGATTAAAAATGCTGAAATATTCATATACAACCTGTATCGTTAGAGGAACGGGAATATTTATTTTAGAAGCCTAAAATCATTGACATAGTTGCCCAAATAATAGCTTAAATGTCGAAAGTAGTTTCAAAAGCTGCAATTTACAAAAATGCAAAATAGTTTTCTTCTTTCTTAATATACAATTTGACTGCCCTACCAATAGGAAATTTCAGAGAATAAGTGTTTAGGGGTGACATTTCAGAGAATAAGTGTTTAGGGGTGACATTTCAGAGAATAAGTGTTTAGGGGTGACATTTCAGATGTAAATGAAGATTAGACACATTTTCTGGGTAAAATTTCAACAGGACTAGCTGTAGAAATAACTTGCTTATGAGAAAAAAAATGCCATTGGTGAAAAATGTTCTATTTTTTGGAGGATTTTCCAGTACTTATAACCTTCCGCCAGGCATGCTGTTGTAAAATGTACATCATTAGCAATCACTTTGTACTAATTGGCACGACTGGTGAAAGTTCAAGGAAGTAAATTTCCAGAGAGATTAACAAAAAATGTCAATTTCGAGTGAAAAATAGTTGCTTTTTTTGCATTTTTCACTTAAAATTCGTCATAGTCACATTTAACTGAAAATAGTTGCCTGTGGTATCTAATTTCGGCAACTATTTATAGGCATGGCTCTAAATTATCGTCAATCCCGTGCTATGTAAGCACTTTTAGTCTTTCTGGCGGTAACAAGATGTGAATAATTGGAAAGAAATTTGTTCCACTTGAAAATATTTTTTAAAAAAACAATAAGAATTTTGTAAGGACTATAGTTTAAAATAATTATTTCATAGGAGCTCTTATAAATGAAGAGTAAAAATGAATACTTCTAAAAACTTTATAAAGGCAATGTTAACCTGCCTATCCATTTAAGACCTAATACACACGATCGTGAGGGCTGGAACTTGTTGAACTTCGTGACTTTGTGACTATAGACAATCTGAAAAGGTTGTGAAGCTTAGAAATTGAAAACATGAAAAAATTAGTTCTGAAAGAATGTTTAATATATAAAATTAATTTACTTTGCTTAAAAAAAGATATTTTTTTCATACTTAAAATTTCCCCCACCGGTGTTAAAGGCGTAATAATGTGGCCGGATAAAATTTTCATACTTAAAATGATTTTCCACATGAAATTCATTCTTAAAATAATTATTTTTCAGATATTTGATGTATAGGTTTTTCATTTATTGTTAATTTTTTAATCCACATGAGATAACTTTCTCTTAAAAAGTGTTCCAGTTGTGTTCAAGACTGGTTTCAAATCCTAACAAGTTACTTTCTAATACATTTTTTAATTCAATTTTGTTCGCAAAAGTATCAAATGGGCAGGTACTCTTATTAACAAACTGTGTAATCGAACTGTTTTCTCCGTTTTTCGGTAAAGGCAGATTTTTCGGAAAATGCTGTCAAAGTGGATGCTTTGAATCGAATTTCTGGATGCGACAGCCCAGGAAAGGAAAAGCATTGCCGTCCTGAGATAACAATCGCTTATAACTCAAGATGTAATTTATTTATCGGAAAATGAAAAAAAAAAGACTGTTCAATTACAAATTACTTTAATAATTATACCTGCAAGTATCATGCTTTTATGTTTAAAAATAAATCAGAAAATTTTGCAATGTTAAGCGGGGGAAAATATTTTTTTGAGAACCGCATTAAGGCGATTCTCAAAACTGCCAAAACGTTACCAAAAAACGAAAAAAAAAAAAAAAAAAAAAACGCTTCGATTACATAGTTTCTTAATAAGAGTACCTGCCAATTTGATACGTTTGCGAGCAAAAATGAATTTTAAAAATGTGTCGCAGAAAGTAGGCAATTTGCATTTGATAACAGCCTTAATCTAATAATTCCACACCATTTATGTTAAACATTAGTTACTTTATAAGCGAATAATTGTTCCCAATAATAAGACAAAAACTTTTCTGTGATTCAATATAATCTGAAATATTACTAAATACCAGATACTGTAAGGTTAAATAGCAGCAATCGTTTCTCCCATGACGATTTGAGGAAACACTAGAATTAGTTTTCTGTTGAAAGGTAGAGGAATTAAAATAGTTTCCTTTTTGAAATAGAGTGCATCGAGAACTCACCATTCAGATGCATTGTGGAATCGATTTTACATTGGTTTTATTGAAATATAATGACGAGAAAACATCGGGATAGGGGGTCGTATAAAAATTTTGTGGTTGTAACAAACTTTAAAGCTGTTCTTAGATCCAAATTTATTACTTTCTGATACAAGATTCGTGTTTATCCCTAACAATACAAAACTTTCAGGTACTCAAATTTAGATTGTCAGAAATAAAATACTTTTTTATTTTCCTAAGAATTGTCCTAATTTGTCATGCAAGCAGATATGAGATTTTCTTAATTGATGATATATTTAATCCAAACTTATGTTGCAATATTAACATCCTATTATGATAAAACAACAATGTATTTTTGAAATTTTCAAAATTATCTAATTTAAAAAAAAAACTGTGAATTACATATTTGCTATCTGCTGTATATAATAAATAAATGAATAAAAATTCTCTAAGGTATAGAAATATTACTTATAATAAAAGCAATAGAAATATTATTTGCGTTTATCGGAAGTTTATTTTTTCTTACAAAATTTGAAATATGTTAATTTACTCATTTTTTTTTATTGTTTGTATAATTATCTTTATTTTAATAATATCCACTGTTTAATAAGTCGGAATAAATCCCTCCCACTCAGTCTCAACGTTTCTGATACAAGCCAATGGAAGTGACAGCATTCTTTAGCCATTCATCAAAGTTCAGCTCCCACAAAAGGATTTAGAAGGATTAAGAGTAAATCAGAATTGTAGGAGTGAGGGAAAGAGCTTAAAGTGGTATCAGCTCTTTCATTTTATTTAAAAAGCTCAGCAGACGATATTGGTTAATCAAATTTCCGAAGACTTTGAGTAAATTAAATTTGCATAGTTAAAAGGAAATCTTTTTTAATGTCTGATTTCTATAGAATTTACGATATCGTGTTATGATGCTGTTCTGTAATATACAGAGAGTTATCATGATTCAGTTATTCGTTACAATTTTAGATGATAAGAAATCCTCTTATTTGAGAACTGGATTTTGAAGATTTAGGGCTGAATGTTAGATATGGGACAAAAATAGTAAAATTAAAAACATTTTAAAATAATTTAGAATTTCTTGTGGTAAAAAATTCCAAAACCCATTTCAGTAACTTATATTTACAGCGGTCAGAAATACATTAATTAATATATACTGCCAAAATTTTAATCGAATAAAGCATTTTAAGTTTAAATGTCTTCAGACCTAAGGTATACAAATGTGAACCTCTATTCTTTTCCTTGTGAAAACTTAACGGATTGATTTTTTTTTTTTTACATTTTTACTTTCCTTCTATATAGCTAAATGTTTTTTGATGTTGGAACAAAACCAATAAATGGCAGAACTGATGCTTATTTACTCAAAATAAATGTTATTTTCATCTGAATTTGCAAAATGTCTTCCAGACAATGTGGCAAGAAAAGTAGAAATTTTCATAATTATTTAACTGAAATCCATTACAATAAAAACAAGTTTGGAAATTGTACGTTAAACGTGACATAGGAGGTGCGTTCGTTTTATAACTAGTTTCACAATGTAAAAAAAATCATCCTTATTATTTCAGTGAAATGAATTATATCGTCTGCTATGAGCGAAATGAACATGCCTTTTTTTAAATTCCTACTATTAGCTCACACTCTCTCTATATATATCTTGTTGAAATTTTCAATCGTTAATAAAATATTTTCTATTCATCCATTCAAGTTCAAATAATTTTTTTAAAACTTGTACTGGATGACAATTGATGTTAATACAGTTTTTACAAATATTAATTCATTAATTTAATTTAATTAATTAATTTTAATTATATATTTCATTTCTGTTCAAAAGTATAGACTCACTCCATATTTATAGTCTCACCTTCACACGTAAAAAGATAATGGCGCTGTTCACGGACGAAGATCAGGCGGCTCGCGGGCGAAGGAGACTATAAATGTGGAGTGAGTCTGTACTTTTGAACAGAAATGAAGTATAAAACTAAAATTAAATAATAAAATTAAATTAATTAATTAATATTTGAAAAAAAACTGTATTATCGCTAACTGTAACATCGCTATGGCACTTTATTGTGAAGTTTGGTAATTTTTGAAATTCAATATTTGAAAAACGGCATAATCATTAGATTTTAAATTTATATCTAGAAAAATACATTTTTTTTACTTTTCTAACGCAGTTTGTCTAACAATTTTGTGAGAAATATTTTTCGAGCTATTAATTTTTGGTATTTTAGCTATTTATTTTTTATTTAATTTTTAATACATTTCAAAAATTTCTCTTATGTAAGATATTTAGCAGGATATAAATTTAGGAATAAATACCGTCAGTGGCGAAGCGTGTAGATCGCTGGAAAAAAATTTCTATTTGACCTAAGTAGGAATTGACTTAAAAAAAACAGTTTTTATATTACTTGTTTATTATTACGTATGCCACATTTACAAATGCAATTTTTTTTTTCTACACCAGACAGCACTGTAAAATTTACCATAGAGATCTTGCTTTACGAATGATAACGTCCATGGTTTAATATTTTTATGACTCATAATGAACGAATATTCTGTGTTTATTTACTCTAATGGATTGATACATTCGGCTGTTAACCTAATTTCAACTGAAGTTGTCTCAGAATCTATACATTTTTTAATGTAACTCATCTCTCAAACAAACAATTTTTTTCAACGATCTTTCTAAAAATGTAACTTTTATGCAATTTTATTCGAAAAAATAATTTTTAATAAAAATGGCCGCCTGGCATATGAAAAAAAGAAGTAGTTTGCCCGTAATTGTTTTCGCAGTCACATGACTTGCGCTTTTATTATATAGATTGCGTACGATAAAATTTAATAGAATAAAGAAAACTTATTAATATCTTTTTAAGTTTTGATTCAATTTTCATAAAATTTGAAATGATTCGACAAAATTCTACAACGGTAATATATATTAAATTTCAAATCATTCAGCTGGGTAGTTTTTGCGCTGTTATATGTTGACATACGGACGGACGCATGGACAGACAGACGGACGCACGGACAGACAGACAGACGGACGGACAGACCAGACGGACAGACCAAACGGACAGACCAGACGGCGACTATAGGTGCTACGTATTTATATAATTACGAACGCACCTAAAAAGAGGATTTCTAGATCATTCCCTTGTTTAAAACAGAGTTTGATTAACCCTGTGGGACACGGGGCACACAAGTCATGTTGGGGCCTCTTTCTCAAGAAAATTGCATTATGAACACGACAAACAGCTTTATTTATGTGGATTTAAAAATTTAAACTATTACTTTATGAAAAAAAAGAATATATTATAGACACATGTAAAAAATAATTAAAAAATTATGGGAAGGTAAAATCATCTGCGCTATATGCTATTTAGAGTGAGTAAAGTTTCAAACAGATTTGATTAAATTTAGATCGCATAGTCAAAATTTAGCATCCATAATTTAACATTTTAATTAATTATCCAAAATGCGCCGTTTTCATTTCGCTGCGAAATGGAACTTCTTTTACTCTGAAATAAATTTGCTTTTTTAAAGAAGCAATCTGTAAATATATGTATATTATCCACTAGACTACATAAAAATTCATCTTATTTTTCTAAACAGCAAACGAAAAACATTGCCATTAACCTTTAATTTTAATGAATAATAAACTATTGCAATTTTCAATCTCTATTCCGATACTTATACTGTAAACACAATTTAAAAAAAAAGTATTTTGTCTCTTTTACTGAATACACTGGGAAACGTTAAATGCGATTAAATACACTCCCAAATTCTATTCTTAACTAAAGAAAATTACAGTAATTCTTCTTATAAAAGCCCTTCTTCTTTAACATGCCACTACTGCAAAAAATTTGTCCTTCGATTAAAATTAATCTTCATAAAGAATTTACGTTTATTCTAAGCAAAGAATTTTAATCGCAGGCGTTGTCATCACATGCTATATTTAACAATGCAACTAGGTTATCGAGAATAATTCTTAAACAATAAAAAACTTTTTAATGGGAATTCGATCTTGTTTATTTTTATGATTTATGTGTAAAAGCTTAAGAAGTAAGTATTTTCATCTTTAAAAGTAATTCTTTTTAATTTATCCGGTGCAGAAAATGTGTATTTTCAAATTTATTGTCTTTTTTTTTCTTAGTTTGTGATTATAATAAATAATATTAAAATAAATGTTGAAAAAAAAAGACTGAATAAAACAAAATAAAATCATTATTTCCAACAAATTTAGAAATGCTTATTTTGTCTTACTTGTTCTTTGCACTTTAATTGAGCTAGTGACGTAAAAATATATAATCTCTGATGCACAGATCTATTCACAAAAAACTTTTATCTAATACAAAATAATAAAAAAAGAACAATTACAGAGAGTTAAGAAATGCATTTGTTTTTTAATCTTTATCAAAATAAATATAAAAAGATAAGATTAATTAATATAAATATTTCAAAAGCAATTGAAGAAGAAGTTTATTTTTTTAATGTTAACAGCATATTTTAAACTATAATAATTAATGACATCTTGCTATAGTTGCGTATAAAACAGATGTCAACTAAGTTTGTGTTACGTTATACCTTTTCTACATTTTAATTCTAAATTAATGTTGGAGCAGGTTTTAAATGGAATGTTCTGGAATATTAAACTTATGTACAAATTTCCGATATAGACAGATGTTGAATCTCATAGCAATCTATAAAAAATACAGTCAAACCTCGTTAGTATGCCACTCTAGGGTCCACTTAAAAATGACTTACTAAGAGAAGCAACTTCTTAAGGCTGTTCTCAAATCCAAACAGGCACATTTTTTCTGGCACATTTTGTAATTCATTTTTGTTTGCAAATGCATTAAATTGGCAGGTGTTTTTATTCAGAAACTATGCAATTGAAACGTGTTTTAAATTTTTTGGTAAAGGCAGAAGATGTTTCAGAAAATACTCTGTCTGGCCTTTTGAACCGAATTCCCGACGCGGCTGTCCAAGAGGTTCCGAGATGAGAAACGTGAATCGAAATTTTGTTTTTGCAGGCAGCTAAAATCGAAACTTTTTCTTAGATAAATTCATGTCTATATAACCAAAACTCAATCACCTAACGTCGCAAGGTATCGAGTGATCGAGGGGACCAAGACATTATAAATTATTCCCTAATAATTTTATCTTTTGTAGGTTACGCATGCATTAAACGTTATGAAGGATTTTTCTTCATGTATAAAGATTGTAGTGGCAAGATAATTTCTCTGATGAAGTGATGGAGTAGTAAAGTTCCGGAGCATAGGGTCATTTGTGGAACATGTCACATTGCTCGAGGACGTGTTTACTTCAAAGAAGTGAAAACCAACGATGAATGGCGATATAAAACTAAATCATACAGACCTTTCCTTGAACCCTGTAACGAAATTTGCTCCATATGAGGATTATTTTCAAAGTAAATTTTCGAAGTTATGCATACTTACAAGCCATTCATGTAAAAATTAACCTCATTGCTCTACATAATCTGCCAAGGCCATGCATTATCTACTTTCATCTGAACAATGAGGATGAATACGAGTGTTTTCCGCCCGATCTTATCAACAGGGAACAATTCGTGATTGTGGGATATCCTACAAGGATAAAAACATAGGTATTCCAGAGAACTCCCACACTGTCGAACATGACATGTCATACTGTCGTGATATCACACGTGCACGACTACACCACACTTGCTGTTGCTTATTTCTTTAATGCAACTACATTTACCATTTTTTTCTCCATTCCATTTTATTAGCACCCTTGTCTAAATTTTAGGTCAAGTGTTCTAGTCTTTTCGTCATATACAAGATCACTTGTTGAAGTTTTGTAATTGTTAGAGTATGCGAAAATATTTAGCTATATATATATTTTTATGGAACATGTCACATTGCTCGAGGTCGTGTTTATTTTCAAAGAGGTGAAAACCAATGGTGAATGATGACATAAAACTACATCATATAGCCCTTTCCTTGAAACCTGCTATGAAATTTGCCACATATGAGGATTATTTTCAAAGTAAAATTTCGAAGTTGGGCGTACTTACAAAGTCATCCATCTAAAAATTAGTCTCATTGCTCTACATAGTCTGCAAAGGACATGCATTATCAACCTTCATTCGAACAGTGAGCATGAATACTAATGTTTTCTGTACGACTTTATCAACATTATCTTATTAACAACAGGGAAAATTCGTAAGTGTGGAATATCTTATAAGGATAAAAACATCGGTATTCCACAGAACTCCCACACTGTCGAACATGTCATGTAATACTGTCATGTACAATTATAACATACTTGCTGTTGCTTATTTCTCTAATGCAGCTACATTTACTCTCTGTATTTCCGTTGATTAGCACCAGGTCAAGTGTTCCAGTCTCTCCGCCATACAAAATCACTTGTTGAAGATTTGTAGTTGTTAGATTATACGAAAGTATTTAGCTGTCGAAATACTTGCTGCAGAATGATTGTTGTTTTGTTGCTAAAAGAATTTAACAAGAAATTCCCGAGAGTTACTGCGTGGAGGGAGAAGAACTTGGCTCCTCCATCAAAAGCGATCAAAATTGTTGGAGCCAGCGTAGGTCACCAATGTAGTGGATAACAAAATTATCTATATTTATGAGTCAAATCAGTAATAGATTAATCATCCACGAAAAAAGTTGGTTATATTTATAGGTTTCAGAAAGAAACACACCATATTGCAAAAATTCCCAATTAAGCAAAATTAGACCTTTTTACATCACATACTTAATTTTTTATTTTATTTTTTTGATTTGCAAACAGTTTATTAATGAGAAACTGTTCGATACAGAAAATATATCCCTGTGAAATATGAAGTATGCTATTTATATATTTTCTTTTTTAATTTAAATGTATAACCTCTGGTTCACACATCTATTCAGAAATCCGTAATATCTAAGAATAATAAATAAAAAATAAAATTGCAAAATTATATTTATTTTGTAATTTTCTAATGAAACATAAAAAGAATAAGGTTATTATAAATACTTCAAAAGCAATATGACTCGGAGTATCATTGTTGATATGACCAAAATAAAATAAAATAAAATAAAATAAAGTAATAATATTAATAATTTTTTACTACTTTAACACAATATTTTACCTTCGCTTAAAATCTTTTCTTATATACTCCACAAAAACAGTGGATTTACAAATGCCCACTGTCTTAAATATTTTCACTTTCATAAATACTCTCATTTATAATATACTTCTACAAGTATTAAACTTATTTTTCTTTTCTTTTGAAATGTTTTTTTTTCTAAAAAGGATAAACATTAACTATATTTATTTTACCTTTTAACATACAAGACATTCTAGTAGAAGACAAAAGAATTAGTAAAACATATAAAAACAGAAAATTCAAGCAGTTTTATTTTCTGTTATTTTGTGAGCTTTCCTTTCGTTTCAGTACAAACTAGTTATATTCACTTATGATAAACTATTTATTCGATCCAGAAAAGAATCTTTACCTCTAAAACACAACATTCTACTTCACTTAAACTCTTTTCTCACATATTTCACTAAAGCATTGGATTGAAAAATGGGCACTATTTTAAACATTTTCACTTACATAAACACTCTCATTTAAACAGTACTTTATTTTATCCGTATCCGAAATGAAAAATTTAGTAGCCAAAGAACAAACACTTAGATACATTTAAAATCTCACTCTCTTCTCATCCATCATTTCCATACATACAAACTGCTTTCATTCACTTTGTACTCGGCCCCCTTCTTTGTTTACAATGCACATCTCTGAGATAGCACTCTACGGAAAGTGTTTAAATTGATTTGTGCTGGGGAATATTGAGTAATGGCTTCGTCTTTTATAAGCGATGCATCATCTTGTTCAAGCAGATACGTTTCACGGTCCCTCATAAACCCTTGGGAACCTAAAATATGGGCAAACATCGTTTGTCAAAGATGAGAAAAAAAATAGAAAGCTCCATCCTTGCTCTACAGTTTGTTAGAATATATGTAAGTACGTTTCCTGCTTCAGAAATGATTAGGTTTTATTTTGGTGCAGTTAGTTTCTATCTTTTCTGCTTCAGATTATTTCTGGAGTGATTTTTCTTAGGAGTATTTATTTTTCTTCCACGCTTGTGCATCTCGTAAGCATGTGTAAAGCAATTATTCACAAGAAAAGTACATGGTATATGTACGTTATGGAAATGAACATTTTTTTCAATTAAACATATTTATTAGTACATATTCACTGGAATAATATTGGTATTGCAACTGCAATTGTAAATTCACAGAGATCTTGAGTTTGTCGCCTAAGAAGTTGAAAACAAGTCTGTAGTAACAAAATTCTTGCCAGACCTTGAAGGAATCCGTTTAGGATATTGTTGAGCTTTGCCTCCCTGTAAACCTTCGGGTTAGGTGTCTAGGCAAGTGCTCTGTACTCGGTATAGCTGTAATGTTATGCATGGATAACTAATTTATTTGATTACAATTTACATCTCTAAGCTAGCATTCTATGGAAAGTGTTTAAATTGGTTTATGTTGAAGGATATTAAGTAATGTATTCGTCTTTATAAGCGATGCATCATCTTGTTCAAACAGAGTTGTTTTACGGTATCTGATAAACCTTTGGAAATCTAAAATATGGGCAAACACCGTTTGTGAAACATGGAAAAAAAATAGAAAACTTCATCCTTACTCTATAGTTTATACAGTAAGTACGTTTCCTGCTTCAGAAATGATTAAGTTTTAATTTGGTGGAGGTATTTTTATCTTTTCTACTATAGATTATTTCTGGAGTGAATTTTCTTACAAGAATTTATTTTTCTTTCACATTTATGCATCTGTTTTGTAGGTGTATATGACTTTCTTTAACCATATGACAAGTACACACACAGCTCGTGGACATTATTAAAATATGCAATATATTGCCTTTAAAAATATTTATTGTCAAATATGCATAGCTGTAATAATTCTATTGTGCAACATCATATTGAAGTGATATTGTAATGGTAAATTCATAGATATCTTACAATTGTCGCCTGGGTAAATGGAAATCTGTTTAAAAAAAAAAAAAAAAAATCTCTTGAACCTTCGAGAAATCCCTTGGAAATCTTCCTCCAAGGACCTTGTGCAAATTTGCCTGCCTGTAAATCATTGGGTATTTTCTCAGTTTTCTGTATGGTTATGTTTTTATGCATGTATAACTTATCTGTTTGTTTACAAAGCACGTGTCTGAGATAGCACTACGGACAATATTTAAATTGATTTGTGCTGAGGAAAATTTGGTAATGACTTAGTTTTTTATAAGTGATGCATCATCTTGTTCAAGCAAATGCGCTTCACGGTCTCTCATAAACCCTTGGAAACCCAAACTATGAACAAATGTCGTTTATCGAAGATGGAGGAAAATAGAAAGCTCCGTCTTTGCTCTACAGTTTGTTATAATATATGTAAGTACGTTTCCTGCTTCAGAGATGGTTGAGTTTTGTTTTGGAGCACTTAGTTTCCATATTTTCTGCTTCAGATCATTCCTAGAGCAATTTTTCTTTGCAGAATTTATTTGTCTATTGCGCTTGAGCATATGTCCGTGTGAGACAACTATTCATATGAAAAAGTACGTGGCTGATGTATGTTTTTAATGTACGCAAATTAATTCTTTTAAACATATTTATTAGTACATATATATGGGTGTAATTGTATGTATGCATAACTTACCTTCGCATTTGTTTACAACGTGCATTTCTGCAATAACACTCTATGGAAAGTTTAAATCCATTTGTGTTAAGAATTATTGAGTAATGGCTACTTTTATAATCGTTATATCATTTTATTCAAACAGATACATTTCACAGTACTTTATACGCACATGGAAACCTAGAGTATGGGCAAATGTCGATAATCAAGGAAGAGGGAAAATAATGCTCTATTTTTGCTCAACAACTTATTAAAAATACCAGTAAACATTTTTAGCCTCAAGATTGATTAGATTTAATTTAGCTTCAGTTAGATTCTACCTGCCCTGTTTCATATAGATTTTTTAAAAGATCTTTCCTTTACTCATTAGTTTTAATTCCGGCCTATGCATCTTGCACGTATACACAAGGGTGAACTAAAAAGTTTACGAACTAGTTCTGTAAAGTACTAACAAATGTCAACACAAGATTTTGTTTGCTGCTATAATGATCTGCTATTTTTGTAAAGCCGTTCGAAGAGAAATTTTTCAAGTGAAAGTTTCAAGTGAAGAGAAAGTTTTCAAGTGAGATTTTTTTCAAGTGAAAGTTTTGCAAGCACGTGTGTATTGTAGTCTCTGATTACATAATGAACACAAATATAGAAGAATGAAGCAACTTGAAATTTTGCTTTAATCTGTGAGAAAATTAGCTACAGAGACATAGAACACACTTCGACAAGCTTACCATAATAAAGAAATGTGTTTTTGGCAATTTTTCGAGTGCTAAAAACAGTTAGAAAGTGCACAAACATCATTTAAAGACGATGAGCAGATATCTGAAGCAGTACGACAACTGTCAAAATCGTCCGTCGTTTTCAAGGGATGTTCTTCCACCTTTGAATCGCTTGGGCCATTCGAAAGACTGCATACAACTTATTGCCTTCTTGAACTTATTGCCTTTAGAACATTTTTCGCTTTTAATACTGCAATAGCTTTTTTTACACTACTCTATTTCGATTGAAGGTCACTACAGCTAAAAGGCAACCTTCTGCAGGCTTTTGTTGACGTCATTCAAAGCTAATTCGGAAAATTTGATTCACCTTCCAAATATTTCCATCACAAGTTTATACATAATTATACTACAGTTAGAAAGTGCATGTATCAAATACAACATACCCATCCTATTCCTATAAAAAAATGCTCGGTTCTTCTACTCGATATACAGATGCACATTTTCTTTTTTTCTTTTGTGTGTGTCTCTTTTTAAACATTCACTGATACGCATACCAATATCAGGGCTGCCGCTGGCGACTATTTTTTAATTCTATCTGCCATCTTTCTGAAAACAATTTTTTTTCACATACACTGTGACAACATGTGCAAGAGAAATATACTACAAAATTTATTTTTTAAATAGTGGTGCGAATGCAATATGTATGTGGCCATAATACGAAAAGCTAGCCGATGACTCTTTCCAACATGTATAAATGTGGGAAATTGCCTGGCTAGGATATTGACCAGGGGTTGCTCAGTGGCAGAGCATCAGCACGTTACGCTGAAATTCCCAGGTTCGAGTCCTGGTCCCAATCAATTTTTTACTCATGATGGGTTTGTGTATTTAATATTGCCTGCCTGAAAAATGTTATTGTAAATAAAGTGATCAGACGTATTGTGTATATATGCTTTAAATACACAATACAAATTATTGTTATGACCGAGGATTTCGCACTGAAATCTAATATTTCTTAGGCACGTCTCTATTATCCCGTCGACCACTTTTCATAACAAAAAACTACCGCCAAACTGTAAGATTAAACGCCAAAAATGCAGTCCCATTTACTTGATGTCAGAATCATTATGCGTGTTAATTACGTCATCTAGTGGTTTTACATTCGACGTTTGCGTGTATTTATCATTATGTTTTACTGATTTAGTAGTTATTTTATTAATTAAAATAAAAATTGTGTCCTTAAATTCTTATATATATCTACACTATATATATAAAATCCTAATGAAACGAATTTGTGAAACGATTTTATGAAACGAATTTATGAAACGATTTTATGAAACGACTGATTAAACGACTGATTATGTTTCAGGGCTATTTTTAATAAAATATTAAACTCTTGATGGTGAAATTAATACCAATTGTCCATAAAAATCCGCGGACGTCAAAACTGGTAATAGAATTTTGAAATTGGAATTAGTTTTCGATATATTAATTTTTTTCTAATTTTAATGACATTTCTGTAATGATGGCAACTAATTACTCAGTTTTTTTGTGACGAAAAAGGGAAAAAAATTTAAAAGGATCCCGATAGGGATTATTGATTTCTTTTTATTCGTCATTTTCAAATTGAAATTGAATTTATCTTTTATTTCAATCGATAATGAAGACAAGATTGTGATTAAATTATGTTTTTCAGGAAAATTTGAAAAAAAAATTCACATTTCTATCGTCAGGATTCGATCGTCTGTCCGCATTTAATTTAATTTATAAACTGAAAATATTTTGAATAAATTCGCCCAAATGACGTCATTTATGTAAACGCAAAAGAAAGGGGGGGGGGGGAGGAATTAATAGTAATTATTATTTATTGATATCATTTTGTTATTTTTTTGTAAAATTTAATTAAACGAATTTATAAAATCACTAATTCGGATATTTGAAACGAATATATAAAATAATAATTGCCCAACTGAACGGAAGGAGAATAAAATATCCTGCTTGGTTTTCTTTCCAATTTTAATGAGAATATGACATCAATTATGGTAAAATGACATTTAATCCTTTCTCTCTTTTATTGGCAGCAAGGGAAAAAAATGCTCCCTATATACACTGCTCAAAACAATTAAAGGATATTTGAAGTTTTATATAAAATAAAGATATAAACGAAATTTTTTTTGCCGAAAATAGAAGAAGAGAATCACAAATGCAAATTTTTCTGGTTTTCAAACTGTGGAGTATGCAAATTTTGAGTGTCAAAAACGTCGCTTCAGCGGCAGCGAATGAAATTTGACTTTCAACTGGATAAAAGAGAATGAAGACAAGGATGATCGGCATTCAGTGATTGCTTTGTTTCGATGAGTACGATGTCTCAGCGAAGTCATTTGACAGATTCAGAAGCTTGGAGACTTGTTGGTAGGTTAGAAGGGGGCCAAACTCAAGCCGAAGTAGCGCAAGCCATTGGAGTGTCACAAAGTGTCATTTCCAGGATCTGGAACCGTTTTTTGGAGAGTGGATGTGCAGGCCGAAGACCAGGGCAAGGTCGTAGACGGGCAACAACGCCCAATGAAGATCGGTATTTAGCGTTAACAACTCGGAGACACCGAAACATGAACGCTACTCTTCTCCAACAACACCTTCGCTCGGCTACAGGCACCACGATTTCAACTCAGACTGTCCGAAACCGGCTCCATGCTGTAGGTCTGTATGCTCGCCGACCGATGGTATGTGTTAGATTAACATCAAGGCATCGTCGCGACCGCAGGGAGTGGGCAACCGAGCATGTCAACTGGAGGAGAAATGAATGGAGCAATATTCTGTTTTCTAACGAGTCCCGTTTTTCTGTGCATCCGGATAATAGGTGTATTTTCATCTGGAGGGACCGTGGCAGTAGGAATAATCCTGCGTTCGTGCACGAAAGTGTCAGATTTAGCGGTGGAGGAGTGTTGGTGTATGGTGGCATCTCATTGACGGGCGCACTGACCTCTACATCATTCGAGATGGAGCTCTGACTGGTCGCCGATATAGGTATGAGATCCTCAGACCTATTGTAGTCCCTTACGTTGCAGCAATCGGAGATAACTTCATTTTAATGGACGATAACTGCACGCCACATCGTGCAAACCTGGTGGAGGATTCCTTTTCGAGGAAGGAATCGTTCGAATGGAATGGCCAGCGTGTTCTCCAGACATGAATCCAATCGAGCACGTTTGGGACGCTCTAGGAAGACGAGTTTCGGGCCGCCAACAACCCCCACAAACTCTCCAAGAACTGGAAAGAGCTCTTCTGGAAGAGTGGGGCAGAATACCCCAACTCGTCATTAATAGCCTCATTGAGTCCATGCCTCAAAGGTGTTCAACGTTGCTGGCCGCCCGTGGAAACCATACCCCCTACTGAAAATGATTTTCTTTGAAGAAAACACCTTTTCTTATTCTTTTTTTCTCATATGCACAAATTGTGTTTTTTTCTTTTGTACACAAATGCGCAATAAAATGCATTTTTTTCTGCCAAACATGTGTAATTTATTCTCATATAACCTACTATGTCTGTCGACCATGTATCAATCAGCTAAAAAGTTTCCCAGATACAAAATCCACCTAAAACTGCAATATCCTTTAATTGTTTTGAGCAGTGTATTAGAGAAATGCTATTAAAGTTTAAAACAAATGAATATTTTCTTTTTTAATAATGAATAATATGTTTACACATACATTACAAAGATAAGGAAAAACTACAAATAATTAAATTACTATACTCGAAACACACTCAAGGTGTAAATTACGTTATATATTAAAATGATTTTCGTTTCTTTTCCAATTTAGGATCCTTCGCGAGATACATAAAGTGACCTTGGCGATGAATTGAAATTCGGCAACATGTTTTCTAACAATCTATTCGCTTTTTGATATACACTAGCAATTATTTCGATATTTATGCAATTTATTTAATATAAAGAAGCCATTTATCTATTTTTATGTACAAAAAGAAGTAAATTGAAAGACAATTATAAATAAATTGTATATATACATATTAATACATGTATAAACAAGCATAAAATTCGGTGCTTTTCCAGTATATGGGGCATTGACGAAACAGAGAAAATAGCCTTGGCGGAAAAGGAAATTTGGCAACATACTTTCTGTCAACCTATTCACTTTGTCATTTCGTATACAGAAGCATTTTTTCAATATTTATACAATTTGTTTAGCGTAAAATGTCATTTATCATATTTTATATAGAATCAGAAGTAATTTGTATAGAAAAAACAATAATAAGATACGTATAATTAAAATACGCATATAAACAAAAAAAATCGTCGAATTTGTTTCCATGGCTGTTTATGTCATTTGGCACCAAATCTCACTTTCTGATGCCCGAATTGCGCCACGCTTTTTAAAAAAGCGTCAAGACCCATATAATAGAAAAGCACCAAAAGTTCATTGGGTTTGTTTTCATAACTTTTGGCAACAAATCTATGTATATTAACGAATCTATCCCTTTTTGAAGCTCGAATTACGCCAAACCTAAAAGCAAAGGATCCTATACTGGAAAAGTACCCGATTTTCTTATGGACAGTATTCAAGTGACATAACATGGTGTAAAATTATCGCGGATAGCAAATTTGTTTAAATATCTCATCAATTGATGCCGAATAAATGCAGGCATGCATGCACAAAATATTTAATTAATTTTGTATGATAAATAATTATTAGAAAATTCGTATATACATATTAATTAAAATAAATAATTTAGATATTTAAAATAACATGAAAATATGCATGATAGTGCAATAAAATAGAGAGAAAATTAAAACCTGTTACTGAAAATGTCTATAACATAGTACTTTTCAATACCGTCGTTCTTAATGTTATTCACAAGCAGAAGGAATTTTTCTCATCCTTAAACGCAAAGGAAGAATAGAATACAGATCGTTTTTATAAAAGTCAGAGAGGTAGCCACAATTTAAACCTAACCATTTTATACAAGCTGGTTTTCAAGTTGTAATTGATTTTACTTATCAATCCCGAAAACAGTCGTCAGTTGTCGAAACAGCTTTGTATGAGGCCATGATAATCAAAAAATGCCGCATTAAAACGTTAAAAGCATGGCAACACAATTACAGATTTACCAATATTTTTCAAACAAAGCACCCTGTCATGTTTTTAGAGGCTTCGAAGTCTGAGCGGGGGTTGGCGAGCGTAGCTCGCAGGGGGTAGGCCCCCTAGTATATATATAACCATAAATGAAACATTATCATAACACCAACTTAAACAATGAAATAATTAAGTATGAAATAATTAGTTGACAATGAAAGATTCCCCAACACACTTAATATGGAATGAAAAACATTGAAAGAATAAGAAATTAAATAAAAATTGAATAAATGGAATTAAATGAAATGAAATTTGTGGTATATATATTCCAATGGCAACGTGCTCCCGTTTATTTGGCGATAGTTTTTTGTTACTAAAGTGGTCGACGTGATAATAGAGAAGTATCATTTTTTATCAATATGTAATATTTATTAGATGCAGGTTTAAACTTCTAAAGAAAAAGCAAGGATAAAAGTATCTGCAAACAACATTTAGTTGTTAGTCAAGCCAGAATATCATCTATATATTTAAAACGCTAAGCGATTTCTTTCGACAATCCGTCAGAACAAACTACTGCATCAAATTACACCATTCTTTTTTTAAATGAAAGATATTTGGACACAGATTTGTTATCGTGCATTCGTTTGTTCAAAAATTTAATTAATTAGCTGTAATTTTCAATTAAACATTTACTTCTGCTTATGACGTCATAAAGACGGCAACTCCCACTTTTGAGGGCATAGAGTTTATTTTCTGAACTCTGTGGTTCGCCAATCTTTTGACATTAGCTAATATCAACTAGGTAATATTTTAACATTGTAGTATAAAATCTTTTAAAAAAACTTAATTAGCTAGAATATAATCATAATAAAATATCTAAACGTAAACATATCAATATGAATAACAAATCTCACGTAAAATGTTGCAATTTAAATGATTCCAATTGAAACAAGATTTGGAGAGTTATCCTTGACGCCCAGCTAACATAAAAGTACCTATTTTATTTTATTTATTTACACACATATTCAAATTTATTATAAAACACCAGATTGCCTTACAAAGCAAAAATCGTCATTTAGGCGCCAAAAAATAACCCAGGCGCGTCTGCGATATATGTACTGATTTAATCAAAATTATTTTGGTTGCACCGCATATTGCAAAATTAATTAAATCCATGATTATTGTTTCTTTCTCAGATTAAAAATAAGAACATTGGTACTTCTCTATTATCCCGTCGACCACTTTTCATAACAAAAAACTATCGCCAAATAAACAGGAGAACGTTGAAATATCAAAATAAATAAATAAATAAAATACATGAATTTAAGGACACAATTGTTATTTTAATTAATGAAATAACTAATAATTCAGTAAAACATAAGGAAAATAGACGCAAATCTCGAATTAAAAACCACTTGATGACGTAACAAACGCGTATATTGCTTCTGACATCAAGTAAATCGGGCTGCATTTTTGGCGTTTAATTTTACAGTGTGGCGATAGTTTTTTGTTATGAAAAGTGGTCGATCGGATAATAAAAAAGTACCAGAAAATTTAATGTTTAACGAAACTTAATTATTTGATCGATCGCAAATTTTGGTTCTTTTCCGTTATACCGACACCATGCCATACATGTAAATATATGCTTGGCGACAATGGTGTCCGTATAATGGAAAATTACTCTTTTTTTTTTTTTCTTAGTTCGGGCTATACCAAAAACAAACATTTTACAGGTAACAAAAAAATCGCCAAAAAGGGCTGCTTCATCAGCTGTTATGACAGCAAAGTTGGATAAAATCTAATAACCTGAATTTTACAACGTTTATGCGAAACACCACAGAAAACACACGCTATTTTTATATAAGTAGGGTATATTTAAACGAATAAGAGAACTAACAACCTTCAATAATATAATGCATGAAAAAGTAAACAAATAAGTGATTCAGCAAATCATAAAAATATGTATTTCTTAATATAACTATAAAATACAGAAAATTTTTCTGGTACCATCAAAAATATTCATTATCCCGTCGAAATTCCGTGCATTATCCCGTCGTCCCATTAAGAAAAAAAACTATATGTAAATTAGGTACTTTTCGGTTAGCCGGCGCCAGTAAAATATATATATATACACACATAATAATAAACTCCAATGGAAAATTACTTGCAGAATCATTATCACAGAAGCCAACCAAAATCTATAAACCACATAAATTCAATACTAGAAAAACAAAACTATATACATTATATATATATATATATATATATATATATACTTCATTGGCGCCCTGCTATCCGAAAAGTACCTCAAATAATTCGCGAAACTTGAGAGCCCAATAAACAAACGGAAGAATGTTGCCATTAAATCTCAAAAAAAGAAAAATAATAATAATAATAATAAATAATTAAGAAAAGCCCCATTTACTAAAGTCTCGTTTATTAGTAACTTTTAACAATAAAATTTACAATATATTAATGAAAACAGAATCAAAAATAATCTTGGATATTTATTTATTTCATTATTTCTCTTAATTATGGAAAAGGTATAATCATCCTGATTATGTAAAGGAATGAAGAAACCATACAAATAAATTACACTTGAAAACATTAAAAATCTCCTTTATTTGTAGATTGATTTATTATTGTAAAAAAAAATTCTTCATCTTTACATAAAAATTGATTAGCTTAAAACAATGTATGCGTTTCAGAAGATATGGATTTGAAACGAACAATGATTAAAGAAGACATTTTAAAAATTTTGATCAAAACATTTTAAAACTTTTTTTTAACGTCGAATTTCGACGGTGCGTTTGGAGAGATGCAATGCACATGCGCATAGGAGCTCATTCGGTTGCATTATCACAGAGGGGGGGGGAGGGGAATGTGTGCCTTATTTAATATGTTCTTTTATTGACTGAATATGAGATGAACGTAGGGATATGCTATTTGTATGATACTTCATAGGTTCAGGAAATTTTCTTTCTTGCCGTGAGGAATAGGGCGGTAATGTCAAACTGATTTCCATTTTGTTTACGGATTGTTTGTTTGGAGTTTGCATCGGAAATAATAACATAATTCACTGGGAGAATTTTTTTAAAATAAAATAATTGAAAGATTGTTTCATAAGCACCCCTACTTATGTAATAAAGAAGCTTATTTTACTAATATTGTTATTGTAATTTTTTCCGTCAAGTTTTGACGGGTACCATCTAGTCTAATTTATTCCATCAAAGTTAGACTTAAACTGATCCAAGATTGCTAAAGGCACGCGCGAGAAAAAAAATTAATCGTATTTTGACTGTATTAGAGGATGACGTCATCCGCTTCGGGAAAACCAAGGGGATTGGATTAGAAATATAAATCTAAACATTTCAATTTCAATTTCGCTTTTTAATCATAAGTATAAAATAAACCCGTGCGGTGTTTTTTATTATAATTGCTATGAGCATCATATAATGTGGTATTTTATTTTTTTGGCAACAATAATTTCAGGAAAACCTTTAATTTCTTTCATGAAAACAATGTCAATTTAATTTTTGATTTTCAGCAAATTTTAATCAAAAACATGTTTAACGGATTGTTAAGTGGGCTATGTCAGAAGCCGGTTCTAAAACCTTATATGGTATCTCATTCGTTGTTCTGCTTTTCATATTTTCTGAGAAAAAGGGATGTTGACAGGAGAAATAATATATAAGGATTATTTATTTTTTTATTAGAATAAATAGCAAATCACTTACTTGTATATTTGGTTGAAATATTAAAGTGTTAAATTCTCATCGTTTTATAGGTCCGAAGGCCAACACACTGCAAATTTTTCATGGATTTCTTCTTATGTTATTATTAAAATTTGAATTGAAAATAAGAAAAAAATAACATTGGATAATATAGGATAAGCATCAGTTAGGATTAAAAAGGACTATTGGGCACATCAATAGAAAATCTGCCTTAACCTTAACCCGGAACAATCCTTATATATTTATAAACTATACATCTTACAGCTAAATACATTTGCTTCTTACTGCTACTCGCTATCTTCAATACTTTACGAAATAAACCCGCGGATATATTTTTCCAATACGCTTATCCGAGCTAAAATAAATGCTTGATGGCAGTAAGATTTCTACAGCTGGGACAGTCCGTATGCGATAGGGCGTTTGCTTACATAATCAGTCAGAAGAGCAGTTAGGTACAACAGTCCACGTTTAGGCTTAGTTTAGTAAGCTAAAAAAGAAGAACGAAATTTAATTAAATGATAAGTAATACTTCTTTCTCAAGGCTTGCGATTATCGCTCACAGGACCCTCTCTCCTTGCTTTGTTATCACTAAACCTACTTTTTGGGAGACCATCTTTCATTATGGAAGAGGGTAAAGTAATATATTTTTTCTATTTGCATTAAAAAAAATCTGATGGCCTGATTTTTTTTGTTGAACACAAAACCCTTTCATCAAACACACTGATAATGATATAATCCATTATGTTGATCACCATCTATACATATTACTGCGAAATTTCGGGTTCGTATGATTGATATAGTCGACAAAGAAAACGGTCCTTGGACGACAAACTATATTTATTTTACCAATATTTCAGAAGAATCGGAAATTTGCAAGGGTAAGCAAACACTGTTTCACACACAGGCAATTGACTCGGGTGTACAACTAAGCAGCTACAAACGAACAGCGAAGCATAATAGAAAATCACAGCATTAAAATATTCCAAAACAGCCTTTAAAGTCCTGATTGAAATCCCTCCTCTAGCCTCATTTAAAACTTTTATCTACACTTTCAACCAGCGCACGCGAACCTTATCCAAAACTGTAAACCTGATGGCCAGTACTGTGAATCAGATACAAAAGAGTACCATGTCCGCAGTAGATGTAAATAAATTCATTTTTTAATAACTATACGTGTTCTATTAGTTATTTAACAATGTTACTAAGCATGTGCCGGATTTTCCCTAAAATATTTTAAATTGCTTTTCATGAATCACAACATATCGTTAAAAAATCCGGCACATGCTTGGCAACGATGTTAAACTTTGAATTAAAGGACAGAGAGGTCATTTTTTGTTCCAAATAGTCAATACCTTAGACTAGTGATTCCCAAACTTTTATGCCTCGGGTATCTTTTGAATAAATTTGTGGAGAATAAATTTGCTTTACTTTTTAAGTTATAGGAATCATGAATAGAAAAAAAAATGAATTTATCTAAATAAACATTATTTTGACTCTATATTTAATACAAGATTTACAGGTAGTAAGTTTTTTAATGTGGCGTATGTGCTTTTTATCCTTACATATTTCAAGCTATTTTGCTGAAGTAGAGTTGTAAGTCATTTTCTAAGTCAGTATCTTATCTTTTTTTTTTTTAGCTCTGGGAGGGGTTTTAACTCCGACCCGCCTCCCTTACGCTGCGCCACTGAGTAAGTTATCAGCATTAAGAAATTTCATCCCCTTGCCACAAGCTCTTAATCTGAAGAATCTTTAGAAGCTAATCACCTCTTTATTTACTGAAATTAAAAAATGTATATATGCCTAAGTGAGAGTAATAACAAAGTTTTAGTTTTTAGTTTAAATTTGTCATCTTGCAAGATTTTCAAATTTTCTTTGAAATGACATTATAAATATCCTGAAAATAGGTAAAAAAGATAGGCAAAGAAAGAAAAACAAAAACATGCAACGACCACCAATTTCAAATCCTGCAAATTTTCATTGTAACAAAATTTCATTGATTTAATCCATCAAGCACAATTTATTTCACCAAGTATTTCCAAGTTTAAACAAGCTTTTTTCAAACTATAGCAAACTATTCAGCTGTATTTTTTCATTCCCTTAAAATGTCAAAATATTCCATATCTGACAATTTCTCATCGCTTTCCAGTTCTCAGGATCAACAATTTTTCATTTTGCAAGAATGAATGGATTGGAAAATATAAATAAAACTTAAATAAAAAAAATCTTTTTATCATACGAGTTTTTTCTAGAGGAACTGCTTCGTAATTGTTCATGGTCCACCAAGCTGTAAATTACTTCTGGGAATTCAGTGCTGATGATTGTTCTCACTAGATTGTATTTTTTTCAAACTTAATTTTTTTTTCTTTCTTTTTCTGTTCCAGGTTATTTATCAAATGTTTTGTTCCCGCTTTTCAGAATGTTTTAAATTTGCGTATTCTGTTGAGTTATAAACAAACAGTTCAAGGATTGCGAAGAATATATATCTTTCGTTATAAAATTTTAAAAAGACAGAATAATCATACGTCGTGCATAAATTAGGCTCATTTTGCAACAGTATGAGAGTATATTTTAAACTACAATTCTTATTTTAGTTTTGAAGAAGAAAATAAGATTAAAAAAAATTATAGAACGCATTAAAATTACTTCAGAAGAAAAGATAAACAAATTAAATGTTTGAAAACTACGCTTGATGAAATGTTTTGTGTAAACGTGTGCCTGTGTCAATAATATATTCAGATACAATGACTATTTCAGCAGTTTTAACAAAAACCAGAAAATAAACTGCCGAAACATTTTGGAGAGATAGTCCACCGGCAGAAATGTTCTCAAATTGAACTTAAATAAATAGTAAAACCTCCATAACCGATACTCCTGAATAGCGGACACCTCCATTTCATGGACACTTTTTCAAATTCCCCAAAACTACATATTTGCATGTTTTTACCCCTGAAATGCTAACATCCCCAAATAGCGGACGAATTCCGTGCCCCTGAAGTATCCATTGTTCAGAGGTTTTATCGTATATATAACTTTACGAAAATGTATTTAGAGCAAAAAAAGCTTGAATATGACAATACATTCGAAATTTTTATACATCTCTGTAGAATTATAGATGAGAACGTTTAATAAAAAAACAAGTTGTAGCATATTTCAACAATATTCTACACCCTGTAATAATATTATGTGTGTTTACATTTACTAATATTTTGTCTTCACAATTAATTTTATTAGCAAACATAAAGATGGTGAAATCGCGTTCCAATATTTGGAGATTTCGATGAACTGGAGCTCCAAATACGAGATTTCACCATTCTATGTTTGCAGCTACAGCAGCACTAAAAGTTGGTTCAACCCAGCACAGATATTTTAACAGTATACATGTACGTATGATAGTATATGTCTTTGCAGCTATTGTTATCACTTATAATTGATTATTTCATTCATCATCAAGTAATAATAAAAGAAAAAGTTTGCTTACAGCTCTATGCACCGTTGCTGAGAATTTTATTTCCAACATATCTTTTCATTTTTTTAAATTAAAAAAGTCCTTCCGGCCTGTACCGGGAGGAAAAGGTAGCTTTCCTATATCTTCGTTTTAAAATTTTAGCTATTGTTACACGAAAACAGCAAGTTAAAATGCAAAGAAAACGTTTACAAAAGATTCGTTAATACTGAATTTGAATAAGAAATTCGCCAAATTTTTGAGCAATAGCCAAAATGGCTTCATTTATAAAAACTTATTTTGGTCGCCAAATTTGGCGATATTTCGCCAAATGTCGCCAAGTTTGGCGATAATTTGGCGTTAACGGATATGAATATATAGTTTTATGCGTATGATTGAGAAAATTATTACAACAATGAAAATTTTTGTAATGCGCTGTCTTGTTTCTAAATGTCAGCCACCCTAGAATTTCAAACTGCTCTATCTCAGCCATTTTTTAAGATAGAGGTAAACCAAAAAATGCTCTGGAATTCTCGTATCAAGGCCTATCACTTAATTAAAAAATAAATTTGAATTTTTAACTTTTTTGTATATTTATTTTAGTTTTAAATTTTTAAGTGGCCGCCACAAACAAAATGGCGGACCAAGCTGGCTAACGAACTCGGTCGAGACATTGGTGAGCTTAATACACACAATTAGTTTCATCAAAATTGATTTATAAATACGAGCGTTATCGTATGACATAGGTCAGATATATATATATATATATATATATATATATATATATGGATATATCTATATATATGGATATATCTATATATATAAATCAACATTTGAACGGAGGGTGGTTTTGGGGTCTGGGGGTCATGATCGGTGAAAATATATCGAAATTTTCCGGAACTGCTTTCCTCCGAACGGCTGCAATAGGTAGCTTTATACTTTTTTGTATTGAAAGCTACCTAAAATAGCGTCTGCTTGTGAGAATTAATAATTTATTTTGATAAAAAAAAAAGGTGAAATCCTGGAAAATTGCTGTCTATTTAATCGTGTTGCCAAACGAGATTTTCCAAAAGTCTTCAAAAATTTTTTCCATAGCTTATTGTCATAACTATAGTATGTGTTGAGATATTTATAGTATATGTCTTTCTTTATAGTTAGTATTATCACTTCATTTGCGTTTCATCATCAAGTAATAAAAACAGAAAAAGTTCGCTTAAAGCTATATGCACCGTTGCTCAAACTTTTATTCCTAACACGTATTTCATTCATTAAATTTTAAAATAGTGTCTATTTGTCCGAACTATTAATTTATGATACAAAATGGTGAAATTCTTGAAAGTTGCTATATCTATTTAATCCTGTTTCCAAACAACATTCTCCAAACGTCTTAAAAAAAATCTTCCACAGCGATTGTCATACGAATAGTACACAAAATAACTATATTAGTTTTATTTCCATAAATGACATTGAAATAAAAATATAATATATCTCTATATCACTTTACTTAACTCAGTAAATCTCATAAAACTGTCTTACCAAAGTTCACGAGTTTTGAAAACGGATGATGTCGTTAATGAGCATTATTCTAATGGAAGATGCAGGCCTTTGAATAAACGAAACATTTTAACAGACATAAAATGGACATTGGCACAATACAGACACTAAAATATTTACATAAATAATCTTCTGCATATTTTCATTCTACGATCGTAACTTCTCACTCAGAAAAAACATAGAATCATTTTTATAAACAAAAGTATTTTCAGTTCAATTCACAGTTTTATCGTCTGCACACCAAAGAGTCTGCAAGTAAAGTCAGAAACCGCAGCAGGCGTATTCATCAAATTTCAATAAACTTTATTTTTTGCCATTTGGATAGATGCTTTTAATTTTTTAAGCCTAAAAATATTTTTTCCATTGAATAGAAAAACAAATAGAGCAGAAAGGGGTTAAATTAAATTTTCGGTGCATTTCGAACATTTTTGCGAAAGTTAACAGAAAGACGAATGACAAACTGACAGATCGCCTTTATAAACATTTATAAGCACTTTACTGACATTTGATTCCTTTTGAAAAAATACAAGGTAATCACAACCAAATTTGATAACTATTATTGGTACTTTTCTATTAAACGGACACGATTAGCAAGTTTTCGCTAAAACGGCAAATATGGTAAACTGCTAATATCTCATTGAAAAATGTAGTAACCCTAATTAAGTCACTTATAAATTATTTTTTCTTTCAAGATTTCTTTTCTACGTAAAAAGGAATTCCTTTTAGAAATATTTTAATATAGCTTACAGAAAATCCGAAATAATGAACAGTCCTGCGATTGAATTCTTTCAAGGCAAAGATATAGTTTATATTTCGAGATTTGTTCATGATAAAATAGAGCATTCTTGATTTTGATGAAGTAAAAAAGGTGCTAGGGTCGAGAAAGAAAATATAGACAACGAAACCTGACTTCAAGATTACAGGCATCAAATATTAAATATTTTTACTTGTGAAATTCCTCTGTATTTTCCAAAACAGTTCTACTTTTCATAAAACTATACATATGTCACTAGAGGTTATTCTCTAATCAAAACTGGCTATTTTATGACCTATTTTTAATTAATTTTTGTTCTCAAACGTATCAAATTGGCAGGTGTTTTTATTGAAAAACTAAATCGAACTTTTTTTTTTATTTTCGGTAAAGATTATTTTCAGAAAACGCTGTCAAAGTGAGTGTTTTGAACCGAATTTCTGGATGCGACAACGTAGGTAAAGAAAAGAAATTGATGTACTAAGACAACAAAGCTTATAACTCAAGATGTAATTCATTTATCGAAAAAAAAAAACTTTTCGATTACAAATTACTTCAACAATCATGTCTGCAAGCATCATTATTTTATGTTTAAAACTAAGCCAGAAAAAGTGGCCGAAAGTTTCACGTTGTTGAGCAAATTGTTTTTTTCTTTTTTTTAAGAATCTCCCTAAATTATCTTCATGCATACAATTTTTCATATTTCCGAAAGGCGTTTTTATTAGCTTTCATCTCAACAATTGCACATGGCGCAAAGCGGTGTCTTAAATGAAAATACCTTACTATTTCACAAAATTGCACTTTTTTTATTTTTCAAGTATTAAAATCAATGGAAATTTGTGCTTTAAAATTTTCTTCTTCTAAAGAAATGAGAGCATGCAGTTGAAGAACTTTGAAACATTTATATAATAATTTCCTTTTATAATAAAACAATTTTTTTTAATAAAATCTGAAACGTATTTTCATGTTTATCAGCAATTTTTAATTTTAAATTCAAAAGTTAACAGTTTTTAATTCTTAGGAAATTTTCCGAAAGAATATAAAAAAAAATAATTTTGCATCATATTCAAATTTTAAAAGAATCGATATTTTAAAAAATCATTTAGTGTAATAATAATTTAGTGTTAAATTGTAATTATTTTACTCTTTTGCTCAAAACAAAGTTATTAATAAAATTTCTTATAATGATTATCAATATTCTATAGATCTGAAAACAAAAAATTGAAGAATGATGGAATACATATAGGATTTCTTCAATAATGAGTAAATAAACAAAACAGAAATAAATATTAAAGTTAACAGCAATTGGTATTTACTTATTTACCCTTTTTCTTAACATAATAGATTATTTAAATTCTTAGGCAGTTTTCTCAGAAAATTCATAAAAGAAGATCGACAAAAATTCTGTATCTTGTTTTTAACACTAGAACGCCGAACGGTGTCATTTCGACACCGAAGCGTGAAAGCTTCTTTCTAAAATCTGTAAATTTTGAAGGATCCTTTTTATTTCGCTCGACTTTTATTAAATATGTAGGTAGAACTCACATAAAAATTTTTGGCGAACTAGGTTTATTCAAACTTAGTTTACGGATAGATTTACCTATAACGCCGGTTTGGTGTCAATTGGACACCGTAATAATTTCACTTCCCCTATTTTAAATTTTGTTCTTCTGTGCGTTCATTGAGTAAAAAACAAGGGAGTCCTGTATTTTTTTTTTTTTTTTGACATCTGGTCATTACGTGATTTGTTTCAGCTGCAACAACACCTGCCGCTTAGATTTCATTTCTCATAAAGATAGTGCATGCTTGTGAGTTATGTGTACTTGTGAGTTATGATTAGAAGAATTTTTCTGAGTTTTTCTTTCGTTCTTGTTACTTTCTATGAGTAAAATTTAAAACGTCTCGTAAGAGAGGGCTTACTACGGAAGAAATTACCGCGCTTATGAGAGAATTTTCAGATAATGAATCAGAAGGTGAAGACATGTATTATGAATCGGATGATGAAAATTTTATTCCTGTTATATCATCTGAATCGGAAAGCGATGAGGATGTTGAAATTGATGATTCTAGAAATCAGAAAGAATTTGTTGCTCGCGATGGCTCTCAGTGGAAAGAATGTGGTTCAGGAAGTGCAACCGGTAGATTAGCAATCCAAAATATTTTGCGAGAAAATAGTGGTCCATCTAGTTATGTAAAAAGAAATGTGAATAATGACAGTGTTTTGAGTGCTTGGTTGCTTTTTATAGACAGAACGGTTTTAGAGCTTATAATAAAATGCACAAACACAGGAGCTCGTCGAGTATTAGAAAATGATGTTTGTTCTCTTTCAAAACAGGAACTTTTTGCTTACATTTCGATTTTATATGCACGTGGAGTTTCAGGAGCTAGTAACCTAGAACTTCATTCATTATGGTCTACTTCATGGGGTATAAATTTTTGCAAAGAAACCATGTCCAGAGACAAGTTTTGTGAAATATCAAGATTTCTCAGATTTGATATCAAATCAACTCGTCGTAATCGAACTCAGCAGGATAAATTCGCAATGATTTCGGAAGTATGGAATCGTTTTATTGAAAACTGCATAAGCTGTTACGAGCCAGGCCAGAATATAACAATTGATGAACAATTATTTCCTAGTAAGATTCGTTGTCCATTTACTCAGTTTATAGCATCAAAACCTGATAAATACGGACAAAAATTTTGGATAGCTGCAGATTTAGAAAGTATGTTTAGAACGCATTTCCCTACCTAGGAAAAAATGAAGAACGAGATCAAAGTCAGAGACTTTCTGAGTATGTAGTTTTAAAACTAATAGATCCCTTTAAAAATATGGGAAGAAATGTCACAGTTGACAATTTTTTTACTTCTCTTGAGTTGGCTAAGAAACTAAAGGAAAGACGGACGAGTTTAGTTGGCACGGTAAATAGGGCTAGACGAAAAATTCCAGATTGTATAAAGTCAGGAAAATAAGTGTTATATTCAGCAGAAATATTGAAAAACGAAGAATCGAGCACAACACTTACAGTTTACCAGTGTAAAAAGAAAAAAAATGTGATAATCTTACGTTCTATGCATTCAAACATTCAATTGCCAATAATTCAAAGAAAACACCTGAAACTGTCAGTTTTTATAATGAAACGAAATGTGGCGTAGATATCGTTGACCAAATGGCAAGGCAATATTCAGTCAAAGCAGGATCAAGAAGATGGCTAATTCACACATTCAACAATATGTTAGACTTTGCTGCCATAAACTCATGGATTATTTTCAAACAAGTGAAGGGGAAAAAATATCAAGGCGTACTTTTATACAAACATTAGCTGAAGAATTACGAGCAGAATATATTGAAAAATCTGCTTAAAGACGCAGTAGCCATGAAGATGAACTGCGAACTGAAAATCCTTCTAAGCGTAGTAAATGCGAGGTTAAAAAATGTCATGGAAATGTGACAAATAAAATGTGCCCCACTTGTAAAAGTATGACATGCGGCAAATGCACAAAATATGTCAGCTATAAATGTATTGACTGTGAGTGATATAAGTAATGTAAGTAGTTATTTCTCTTGTTTATATTTTTATATCATCTTGAAAAAATATTCTCATTTTACAGATATAATAATTATTCGTGTGTACCATGTATATGTTCATATCATCTTGCAATATTTTTCTTATTTTACAGATATAATTTTATTTGTGCGTAACATATATTTTTTCATATCATCTTGAAAAATTATTATTTTACAGATGTAATATTATTTGTGTGTACCATACATATTTTCATAGAATCTTTCAAAATTATTCTTATTTTAAATATATAATATTATTTGTGTGTACCATATATATTTTCATATAATCTTTCAAAATTATTCTCATTTTAAATATATAATATTATTTGTGTGTACAATATATATTTTCATATAATCTTGTAAAATTATCCCTATTTTATAGATGTAATAGTATTTATGTGTACAATATATGTATTTGTAAAAGTAATATTAAAGTGTATACATTTTCTTTGAAAGTTTTGCTTACTTATCGACCAGTGTCAAAATGACACCTGGCCGGCGTTTCAGGGGTTAGTAAGATTTCAGGCGTTCTAGTGTTAATTCACTAAAATCAAAAGTAAAAATAAAAATAAAATAAAATAAATTGCAGTTTCTTATTTTAATTAATATATATTCAAGTATTTGTAATTACGTTTATTCATACAAATAATATCAGTAATACTTTTTCTTATAATCATTAACAGCCTGTCTCTCAACAACCTCAGCCAAGAAAAGGAAGAAACTGTTCTGCTTCTCTCAATTAATATCTATGATTGCAAGGGCGACTATTCCTACAGTTTTCGGAACAGTTGTTGATCGAGTTACTGCCTAACCTGGCAATTCATCTTGCGACTATCGATCGAAGCTGTCGTCAGCCGAATCGCCGGCCGTCCGGAATAAAATGAATCTGGGACGAGAAACAAGAACGTCACCAATAAAATAAAGACACGGGTGATTTTCTCAGGAAAATGAAATATAAGAAAGAATGAAAATGACAGAGTCATCAGAGAAAAACAAATTTATTGAGAATAAAAGCCATGAAATCAATGATATGATCTAATATGTGAAATAAATATATGTGGATGTAAATAAAAATTGTAACTTTTTCTTATTTTAGAACTAAAAGTTGGTTAACTTTAGATAATAAATGGAACTTACTTTGAGTTTTTTGTTAATTACATTTTGATCTTAAAATCAACAATGGATATTCAACAGTTCAACAACGGTTTCAAATTCAAAAGTGTACACACATTCAGCAATGATTTTATTTACAATCGAAACAATAATTCTCCAATAAATTATAATCATGTCGGAAACTAATTTTATAAAAAATAAATTCTGTAAGATAAACTTTTGAAAGATACACTGATGTGTCATTGAATTAAAGACTGGCAATGGTATTGAAAAATCGTGATGCTGCTGACGCATTGCTTGCACATTTTCTGACATTGTTATATGATATATGTGGTTGGATGTATAGGTCTCTATAAAGAACTGTTGAGCTGCGATCACACATACTATCCTATCATAGGCAATATTAGATACTTCCTCAAAAACAGGTTTTTCAGAAAGGATAATGATCGAAAACACACCGTTTGATAGTTTACATCTTGTAACTCATCCATGATGACATTTTTCGGTTTGTATTTCCTTATGCGAATATCAACTCAGATTCCACCAATCAGAAAGCTCTGAAACTAGTTGTTATCAGTACTTGGGTTAAAAACGCTTTTTGAAATACTTAGCAGCGACTACTTGCCAAATGTTCAGTGTGTCGTTGCTTACATTTGCGGATTTCGTTCGGTCTTCAAAATAGCCCTATTTGCAGCGCAAAATAGAAGCCGGAACCAAGCCAAGCACAATAGCATATATTTCAGAGTATGTGTGATTGAAACTTTAAAAGCACCGCGATGGAAAAACTCGCGATTTAGATTTCGACTGAAGACAAATAAGATCTGTGACAAATAGTGACAAAAATTAAGACAAATAAGCCATGCTCTCTGCCTGGCGGATTCAGTTTCAGAAAGAACTCGGCAATGTTGTTTTCTCGTTACTCGGTATCAATAATATAGGGTGAGACTACACGGATAGCGAAAAAAAGGAGTGGGTAAACTACAAGGAATAGGATATTTCGAATGAACTTCATCTACTTAGATTTAGCTGTATCGTATGCCGTCAACGACATCAGACCTTACTTCGGATGACCACCCAACTGAATGTCGGAGTCATACGGATACTCAGTATACAGTCAACCAAATGAGTTTCAGGGGTAAAATACGCACGAGAGTACGCTGTAAAAAAATACAAATGTTTCTTAATCTAGGAAAATATTATATAACCACGAACGAAAATACACATATACAATAACGTCTTCCGATTTAACCACGATTTCACAAAGCGTTCTTTATCTTTAGAAACCTCACAAATCAATATATTTTCGATATTTAAAAAAACATTTATAAAAAAATTAGTTTCTTTTGTTGCAACTGATTTTCGCAAATGTTTCCGAGTTGTAATTATAGTGTATTAAATAGTTTTCTCAACCCGGAATATAGGTTTATCGGATGCTATCCATTCTCAGGTAACCATTTTCATGTTCAACAAATATGTTTTACAGACAAACATGATAAATTAATAGCATTAACATTAACATTAAAATTAATATTATTTTGTTACTCTTGCATGCATCATAAATTCAGTTACGTGTCTGAAAATTTTTAATTGCGATTTGATAGCATCTTAAACACCGATATTCTTTGTGTGACAGGTCCAAGATGTTAGGGATTAAACGGGAAGCGTAGAACCTTTAAATGAACCGCTCCCTTAAATCATCGAAATGAATTTTTTTAATTCAGCACTTCAAATAAATAAACATTACACATTCTTGATTAACAAGATTGCACAACAAATAAAATATTAAGGGCTCTTTCAGCTTACGATTCTATTTCAGCTAAGTAAGTGTCCAGCATTAATAATAGTCTATACTTTCAAAGAATAAACAGAGTCAGTATTCCCCTCCAAAGGTAGGAGCGGGAGTCGAAGGTTGGTCTTCTACTTTTTTAGTCTGACCCTTTACAAAATGTAGAGGACAAATCTGTCAATCTCCTCCGGAATATGGGAAGGGGATCAAAATAGTCGTTATTCGAGCAATGCTAGAGAATATCCATGCTCGCTTTACAAGGTTGTTACGCAAAAACTTCAAAGTTATGTTAGAGAAAGGTTTTCTCTGTCCGGGGATTCAACAATCACCTGATATAGTTTTTCCTTGGAGTGATGACTCCGTGTTTTAGGTTGGCTTAATCTGCAACCTACACCGAGTACTCCTTACTGGTAACTACACTCTCAACTAACTGAGGCAAATTGATGGTAACAGTCCCTGCTGTAACATAGGCTATATTTTATGTCGGTGCCACTACGACAGGGAGGTGCAAAAGCGAAAAACGTTCTAAAATTTCGATTTTTTTTTATACTGAAGGAACTAGAAATTTAAAATTTACCATGGTAGTTATTTATAAGATGTAAATGCTCTCTAAGAAGAAATTCTAAAAATATCGAAATTTAAAAGGGTGAGATGAGCAAAAAGCGGTATAAAAATCTTATAAATTACAATTTCTATGGAATCTCTGGAACTACAGAACCATTTTCAAAAGTGATGGTGGCAAATTGATGGTAACAGTCCCTGCTATAACATAGGCTATATTTTATAAAGGTGACACTACAACAGAGGGGGGGAGGTGGGTGAAAGAGCGAAAAATGTTCTAAAATTTCGATTTTATTTTCGACATTAGTGTGGCTTAATTAGCAATTTCTGAATTATCTGTAGCAGTAAAATTTCATCTAATGAAAATAGGCCAACGAATACCACTTGGCATTTTTCAAGAATTACGCGAGCAAAGCCGCGGGTTTTGCAAGTCGTTTATAATTCAAGATGTAAATCATTTATTGAAATTTGAAAAAAAAATAAAATAAAAGAACTATTCGATACCAAATATTCATGCTTGCAAGTATCATGATTTTATGTTAAAAAAAGAAATCCATAAATGTGTCAAAAAAATTTGCGGGTACAAAAATATTTTTCAGAACAACCTTAGTTTTTCTATCTATGCAAGCCTCAAATCCACAGGAATGTTTTGATAAGACATGGCACTCCATGTAATTCGTATGGTCATTGCATTTGTATGGTCATGCTCGGAACGCATGAGGGAATACCATGAATGGACCTTGAGAAACAAAATATGATGAGTCTCAATTCCGAATGCGTCTCGCTGATAGTATGCTAAAGGTATGACGTCAGACTCACGAAACTATAGGTTTAGCATGCCAGTTCGAAAGTGTACGAGGTTATAGTGGCTCAGAAATTGTCGGGGGTATATTTTCTTGGTAATGGTTGGTACCCTTGGTACTTGTACAAAGCACCCTATCTGCTTCTAATTACGTACGTCGTAATCTGGGATATCACTTTTTTCCATTAATACTTATTCTGCCACTCGAAAAAAATTGGTCTTTCAAACGGACTAATTGCTCCTGTCAAGGTTCCGCTGTAAATCACCTGGTGTGAGAAAGATTTCACGGAAATCTGGTTTCTGAAACGACCATACAGAAACTCGGACTTTTAATCCCATTGAACACCTATAAGATACTCAGGAAAATAGAGCTCAAGCACGTCATACCATGTCAGCGTCTTTAACTGATTTATATGAATGTCCAGCAAATGTTTGACATACCATACCTTCGAAACAATTCTGTAGATTTCCTGAATTCATGCCTCGCCATATAGCAATCGTTATCAAGGCCAGAGGAACAGCAAATCATTGGTCTAAGTTAGCGACACTTCAGTGTATGTAATGCAATCCTTTGAAGGAAATATAAAATATGAATTTTTGCTTCTAGCTCTGTTTGATGGCTGAGATAATAAATGTAATTTATTTTGCTTTTTTAAATAAATTCATCCATGAATGGGAATTTAACAGAGGGGGGTAAATTCAACAGTGCTTGTTATTTCAATAGTTGTTGTAAATTCATCAAAGGTTACAAAAAAAAAAAAAAAAAAAGAAAGAAAAAAAAGAAAAGTAAAAAGAAAACAAAGAAAAACAAGAATGTTACCAATAGAATACAATCTTCAAAATATATATTTTTTAAATATATATTACGTAAGATTAAATATTGAAAGATATGGAATCCATTAAAAATATATATATAAATTAGAAATATTAATTTTCTGTTTTTACATCTGTAAAGTGCGTTAAACAATAAAATGAAAAATATTTTGATTTTTCTGTTCGTTACAGTGGCTTTAAATTTAGGAAGTTTTGTATTCGTAAATAGAAACAAAATTTTCACTTATTCGAAAAAAGTCAATTTTTTAGACGAATACAATTTAAACAAGTTGGAAATTGTACGTCAAACGTGACAAACGAGCTGCGTTCGTACTGTAGATAGTTATATAAATATTCAGATCTTGATGATTTTTAATTCTGTGAAATGAATTATATCGTATGCAGATTAATTTCAGTCATATCTCGGTCGCTTGACGATTAAACTTCGGAAGCTCCTATAACAAAAAAGCACCGATTTAAAAAAAAAATTCAAATTTCTTAATAAATATTTTTATTAATATCTCCTAAAGTTTTGATTCGATTTTAATAAATTTTGAAATGTCTCGACAAAATTCTGCAAAGATAATATATCTTAAATCTAAAACCATTCGGTTGGGTAGTTTTTGCGTTGTTATATGCGGACGGACGGACGGACGGACAGACAGACGGACGGACCAAGCGACGACAATAGGTGCTACGTATTTATATAATTACGAACGCACCTAAAAACAGTGATAACAGAGCTGAATTACGAGATAAATTATTATAAAAGATAAATTATATAATATATATTATTAAAGAATAAGTACTTCAGTCTAAATAATTAAAATTAGTTAATTTTCTCTTTTATTATTATTCCTGTTTAATTGTTACTTTGTTAAATTTATTTATTTTACATAAATTTGTTACATGTATTTATTTTACATCTGCTATTTCCATAGAACGGAATATCGGAAAGAATGTGATCGGCGAAGAACCACGAGGAAATATATTATGAATGGTAAAATGTATAAAATCTGCTATTAAGGAATCTCGACTCTAATAAACAAATGAAGACAGAAAAAAAAAAATTTAAATAAAAATAAAATAAATAAATATCTAAGTCACAAATAAACATTATTTTTATAACCCTATCTTTTTTTCACGAATGATTTTTCATTTCTCACATTTGAATTCATAAAAAATGATTATTTATTTCAACTTTCTTATTTAAATTTGGGGAAACAAATGACAATTTTACTAGCTCAAAAAGAAAAATAATTACAAGTATTTATAAAAATTCCTGTTTCTTCTTCTTATTTTATTTTTATAAAACTCAGAGAAAAGTTAGATTTGTTAAAAGACGTTGACTTTTCGTCGAATCGCTCTGTGAGGGTTATGAACTTTAAACTGGCTTAATCTCACATATTCCTTTGATGAGAGCATCTCACATGCTTGTTTGATGAGAAAATGCATGAAAACTATGAACACTGACTCACTGGAAAAGCAACAATGGTTCTTCAATAACAACACCCTTTTCTAATGATATATTTTATTTATTTTCCTTTCTGTGTGGACATTTTTTGAAGAATAAGTGATTTCTTAATCACGAAAAATACAGGGTGTTCATAATTAAACGACCCTACTTTAAAGTTGTCTACAGACGAAACTATTAGTCAGAAAGTTGTAAAATTTTGTGAAGGAAATAAGGAAGGAACGGGAATTTGTTTAAGCGAAAAAAAAATTGTTCAAAATTTTGCCGTTAGAGGGCGTTTTTTAATGAATTATACATTTACGATTTGTTACAAATTTTAAACGTGTTGAACAAAATTACACATTACGTAATTGGCGTAATTACACATTATCACCGAAATTTCATTCCTGATACGTTATGTACTTTTAATTTGCGTATTTATATTTATATACAGAATCCAATCTTCTGTGTCAAATACTGTTTTTATTTTTTTCGTTATTTAAAAATATAATAACAATAACGCCGTGTATCTGAAACGAGAAATAAAATTTTCATGGAGAAATAAGCAAGCAAATACCAAAATACTTTAAGGGTAAGTAAAAGGCAAGTTTTTAAAAAAAATGCATTATACTCAAATTTCTAATTTTTTCATCTCATAAACATCAACTTTTCTGACACAGTTCTGAAATGATTTTTAGTCCTGCATGAATAAAAAATTCAGGCATTCTGATCTAAAAGCGAAGGAATGAGACCTCCCCCCCCCCCCCCCCCGCGCGCCTCTTGTGATAAGTCAAATACTTTTTAATTATAGTCACGTGCTACGTCATGGCTACTGTGTTGTAGTTTTTCATGTCACAAAAGTCAGTTTAAAGCATGATATTTTTACTATATTTTATGAGAAATATTTTATTTTAAAAAAAAATGGTTGAAAAAATTTTTGATTCTTGTAAACTTGAATAAGAATTTACTAAATATTAGAGCATGTAGGGATGAAAAGGATTTTATATTTGTATCGGAAGGTAGCAAGTTTGGCTTTGAAAACAGCTTAATAGATTGAAAATGAAGTGTTAAAAGATTTTAATTATAAATTAAAAAAGTGTAAGCAAAATACATATGCACCGTTTCAGAAGCTTTTATTTTTATAATTGTCAAAGAAAGATCTGACTTATGATAAAACTTACTTTTACTTCTGAAATTTGAGTTAATGAAAACATATTTCCGGATGTAGTTTCAGCCGGTAATACATCAAGTTTTCACTAACCCACACAGGAGGTTTAAAGTTAATTGGGTGATCTGTTAACACTTTCCCTATGGGGTCCTGATGTATTTAATTTCGTGGGAAACATGCTGGTTTTAAAGTCATGGAAATATTTAACTCTACACAGATGTACCTAAAAGTGGAATATTTTACTACACAGTTAATATGACACTATAAAATTTGTACAACCTTTTCAAAATGGTTTTCTTGTGCCTCAAAATTTCTTAAAAGCGTTTAGAATTGTTTATGATCGCGGTAAGTTATCTTCTGTGGATGTCTTAGAGTGCCAAGGTTACAAGTAAGAATTTTGTTTTTATATCGTTGTTATAATTTGCATTTTGAAATATTACATGTACAAGTTAACTCTTGAAACTTTTCGGGGTATAACATGTTCGTCCGGAAGTAAAAAATAATATATTTTTATTTCCTTATTCGTGTGATTTAATATAAAATTTCTTGCATCTTTGAAAATAAAGAACAATATAAAATAATCGGAATACATGCAAATTAAAATGTAACAATGAAACAAAGTTTTTTAAATAGAAAACATTTTTCTAAAAATTTGATTAAAATTTCTAAATAATTTTTTTTAAGACAAAAATTAACGCGATTTATACACTATACATTACATAAAAAAAAAAAAAAAAAAAAAAAAAAAAAAAAAAAAAAAAAAAAAAAATTGTCACCGACAATGTCAGTAACATAAAAGGGGGGGAGAGGGGGGGGGGGGGTAGGGGTATGGAGTGGGGGACACCTCGTGTTAAATAGTTTTTCAGGTGAATTTGCAATTGGTGAAATCATTTTGTTTACTCCTGAATTAAATTCCTGAATAAAATTAACTCCCCATTAAACTTTGATCATAATTTATATCTATATATCTTTCCTGAATTAAATTTTGAATGATAAAAAACATTTTTTTACTGAACTTTAAAAAGTACAGTGTGTTTGTTGTATTATTTATTTTATTCTTATTTTATTTGTAATATTCTTGAAACTTTGTTTAGTTGTTTTTTATTTTATTTATAATATCCTTTAAAGAAACAGTAATAGCATTGTTACTATCATCATCGATGCCATTGTTATGTTTGTTCTTTTAATTACCGTTATACAATTATAAAAAAAATAATTCTTCACCAAAGAAATTTTTTTGCGTTTAAAAATTTAAAGAAATAAAGAAGGAAAATATAACGAAAAATATTATTTATTTATTTTGCAGAATATGTCTTTTATTTATTTATTTTATATTCAAAATTATTCCCTGAAATATAAATATTTATGTTAATTCATAGACGACTTGTCGATGCAATTAACAACTTCAGGGTCAAAACTAAGAGGGGAAAGCAGGGGGGGGGGGGGCATATGCCTCGGGCGCCAGAACGGAAGGCGAATGGGGTGCCAAATGAAGATTTGGTTTGTAGTTTGATACAATATATATATATATATATATATATTGCTTATAATGTGGTTTCCCAGCCCTTGAAAAAGTAAATTACATTATAAGCTTGCATTTGTGTTTTTTTTTTTTTTTTTTACTTATGTTTCACTTTTTGAATAAATACTTCATTTGTTAGGACTATGTTTTATAATGTGTAATTTGACATAGCTATTTGGGATAATAATTTCATTGCATTTGGTCAGTTATTTCTGTTTCAATGGTTAATTTTTGCAATAAGTTTATATATATATATATATATATATATATATATATGAAATTTGGGTAAAAATGTTTTGCAGCTATAAAATCCAGAAGAAAAACTGAGTCACGTGCATTAAAATAGACAAACAGATAGAAGATTGATGAGGTCGGGTAACTGCCTGGGACACAAAAAACTAGGAGGTTGAAAATATGCAACTGTTATTATTATTTTTTTAACAACAATTATTATTATTATTATTATTATTATTATTATTTTACATCCAGATCCGGTCATAAAGGGGGCGAGTTGGGGAGACTACCGGGACACTAATATACTAACGGGTGGTAAATTCTCAAAATAAAATAATTAGTAAAAGCTTAAAACTTTTTGTTCTTAGTCACTGTTATAATTTTGAAAATTAGCGCACGGTTCAGGAAAGTATATAGACATATCAGTCTATTAATAGAAAGAGTGGTATAAATGATTGTTCCATGAAACTGGCTGTAGATGGCACACAAAGACATTTTACGGCATTGGAATTCATTGTTATACCTACAGAAAATCCCAGTTTTCAGTTCTTAAAACATCGCGACTCATATCGCTCTGACTTTAAAAACCTGCTCAATTATAATGTAATGCTAAAACTACAGCATAATATAAGAAAATTAAATCTGCTATAACGGAATCCTGTCTTAAATGAAAAGAAAATACATGGTACCAATAACAGAAAGAATATCAACAATTATACATGCTAAGACGGAAATCTGCATAAACAGAAAATTTTCCTGTTGATTTTGATTACGGTTTCACGGGTTTTCTTGAATGAGTATTTGACAAAGCTGATTACATAGTTCCATATTACGTATTTTAAAATTACATATTTTAAACTTTAAAATAAGTCGGCTATTAGAAACTTAGTAGAATTATCTTTGTAAATTTATTTACTTTGCAGAGGAGTAGGGGAGGGGGTCGCCAAAATACATGTTTTCCTCTGTGGGAAAAAAAAAAAAAAAAAAGCTAGTTTTGTCCAAGATTAATAGTTTAGCTATCTATCATAGAAATCAATATGTAAGCGGACTTCGAAAGACCCGTGTATAAGAAAGAATTGCATGAAAAAAAATATTGAGCATATGCACACGAAATTAAAAAATAATAAATATAGTTAAAAATTAAATGGTAAACAAAGATACAAAAAATTACAAAGGAGTCTACGTGAAAAATATTTTTTCTGTTTTTCATAAATTGTATTGAATTTTTCACAATCACTTTTATGCCTCAGATCATCAAGAAAATTAAATATATTACATTGTTTTATTTTGTATTGAGGCCTTTCTTATTTTATACTTTTAATGATTTTCAATGAAAATTTCTCGACTGAAATTTTTAATATTCGAAATAAGTAACAGAAAGTTTCGAAAGCGCTATTGTTTAATTTTCCCAGAATCGATCTTACCATTTAATGAATTCTATTCCATTCGAAAGTATTCCCTAAACGATAAACAGTTTTGCTGTTTCAATGAAGAATTGTTGATCAAATTATTCTGTTTCTCAGTCATCTATCTTATGCGAATCTATTCAAGTTGACATTCGAGCAGTTCAAGAAGAAAGCAAGAATTTGTGAGACAAGGAAAAAAAAACAGCTTAAGAATAAAAAAGAAATTAATCTTACCGTTAAACTGCAAATGTAAATTGAAGCATTTTTCTTAAAAATTATTTAGTTTTTCGATAATATTACATCACACATTTTTTATTGTTTGTGGTGTTGAAATAAAGAATTTAAATATATGTTATTTTATCTATCAATTCCATTGACGTTTTGTTTATTTTTCTCTTGTAATCAATTTCACTGTATATTTCTTCGCTAAGAGTTAGTTTCAATATCAGAAATGAGAAACAGAACGTTTATAAAACTCTATTGTGTAATTTCTCAGAATTGATCTTAACATTCTATGCTCTTTTGTTTTCTTTTAAATATTATACCTTGGAAGATAAATACTTATGCTATTACAATGAAGGTTCGCAAGTAAAATTATTATTTTTCTGGGCCATCTGTCGTTCGTAAATCGATTAAAATTCCGCAGAAAAAAAGCAAGAAGTTCGTAACACACAAAAATATTCGGCATTAGAAATAAATATGAAAACTAAAATTAAACCGTAAATCTAAACTGAAGTATTTTCCTTTAAATTTATTTTATTTAATATTTTTATAATATTTTTGTATTTCACAAATATTTGTTATTGTTGTTGGAGATAGTGAAATAAGAAGTCTAAATAATAATTTTATCTATTTATTATTTTATCTGTCAATTACAATGCTTCTATTTCTCTTCTAATGATTTTCATTGAGCATTTATCCGCCAATAGTTATGTTTAGTATCAAAAAGTAGAAACATAACGTTTCTAAAACGCTATTGTTTATTTTCCTAGAATTGATCTTAACTTTAATGGGTTTTTTTCCCTTATACCTTCGAAGGTAAATACTTATGCTATGACAATGAATAGTTGTTAATCAAATTGTTCTTTTTCTCGGCCATCTATCGTTCGTGAATCGATTCAAATTGATATTTGTAAGTCCAAGAAAAAAGCAAGAATTTCGTAAAACAGAAAAAAAAAAAAAAAAAAAAAATCAGGATTAGAAATAGATATGTAACTAATTTTAAAGTTAAACCGTAAATATAAACTGAAATATTTTCTTTTAGAATTATTTTATTTAATATTTTAATAATATTGCATATTTTGAAAATATTTGTTGTTAAAATTCATGATGATGACCGAGTAGTTCGGTTGAAAACGTTTTGAATTTTTAAAAGGACTTTAATGTGCTTTTAAATATTTTACGCACCTTCAGGCAAAATATTTACATTTAGTTGTATCTCTATGAATTTTAGTTATTAAACAAGGTGAATTTGCACTGAAATTTTAACTTTTTATTGATATTTGTTGTTGTTCGTGGAGAAAGTGAAATAAGAAGTCTAAATAATAATTTTATATATCTATTATTTTATTTGTTAATTACAAAGCTTATTTTTCTCTTTCAATGATTTTAATTGAGCATTTTCCCGCCAAGAGTTAAGTTTAATATCAAAAATTAGAAACAGAACGTTTCTAAAACACTTTTGTTTATTTTCCGAGATATAATATTAACATTCAAGGACTTTTTTTCCCTTATACCTTCGTAGATAAATACTTAGACTACTACAATGAAGAGTTGCCAATCAAATTGCTCTTTTTTTCGGCCATCTGTTGTTCGTGAATCGATTCAAATTGACCTGTAAGTCCAAGAAAAAAGCAAGAAGTTCGCAGCCCACAAAAAGAATTCGTCATTAGAAATAAATCTGAAAACTAAACATTAAATTAAACCGTAAATGTAAACTATGAAGTAATTTCTTTTAAAATTATTTTACTTAATATTTTAATAATATTGCATATTTGACAAGTATTTGTGGTTGTCGTTGGAGTTAGTGAAATAAGAAACCTAAATAATGATTTTATTTATCATTATTCTATCTGTCAATTACAATAATAATTTTTCTTTTAATGAATTTATCTGTACATTTTTTCCCCAAGTGTTATTTTCTTTGTCAGAAATTAGTAACCGAACATTTCTAAAACGCTATTGTTTAATTTCTTAGAATTGATCTTAACATTTAATGTTCCCCCCCCCCCCCCTCCTTAAACATTATTCCTGAAAGATAAATACTTAGTAAGTAAGTTATTACAATGAAGAGTTGCCAAACAAATTATTCTTTATCTTTACCATCTATCGTTCGTGAATCGATCCAAATTGAAAACCCTAATTCAACAAAAGAAAACAAAAAGCAAGAATGTCGTAACCCCCCCCTCCCCCCCCCACACACACACACATAAAAAAAATAAGGCATCAAAAATAAATATGAAACTAAATTTAAAATTAACCGTAAATGACGTAAACTGGAGGTTTTTTTTTTTTTTTTTTTTTTTTTTTTTTTTTTTTTTTTTAATAATATTGCATATTTTACAAATGTTTGTTGTTGTTCTTGTTCATGGAGATAGTGAAATAAGAAGGCTAAATAATATTTTTATCTATCCAATATTTTATCTGTCAATTATGTTGCTTATTTTTCTATTGTAATGATTTTCATTGAATATTTCTCCGCCAAGAGTTATTTTTAATATCAGAAATAAAAAAATATAATTATTATAAAACGCAATTGTTTGTTTTCCCCGAGTTGATCTTAACATTGAATTAATACTTTTCCTTTAAAAATTATTCCCTGAAAGTTGAAAAGGTCTTGGTCATTTATTATGAGAGAAACGACTCATGTTGACGTCCGACAAGTACAAGCAGAAGCGAGAATTGACTGAGACAAAAATAATTTGGCATAGGAATAAAAAGAAAAGATAAATTTTAAATTAAATTTTAAATAAATATAGCAATGTAAGACAAAGGAATCGTCTTTAAAATTATTTTATTGATTTATATATATATATATATATATATATATATATATATATATATATATATATATTTATTTATATTATATAGTTTTTTTTCCTTTAATTGTAGTTTAAGATCACGAAGAACAAGTAATATATATATATACAGAAAAAAATTCCCACTTAGGTTAAAAGAAAGTTTTTTCGAGTACGGGAGAATTTTCTTCCGTCCCAGGCGATGCTTGATCCTGGGACCTCGTAGTTACGAGCTCAGAGCTTAACCGACTGCGTTATCAAGACTTGTGAGTGAGTGCTTTTAAATTTAACTAATATCTGAACTAAGTCGGCTGCGTGTTGATATTTTTTCTCCCATATAAAACTAAAATTAATTAATTTAATTTAATTAATGAACCAATATTTCAAAAAACTGTATTAACATCAAGTATCATCCACTACAAGCATAAAAAATGTATTTGAACTTGAGTGGATGAATAAAAAGTACTTTATTAACGATTGAAAATTTTAACAAGATATATAAATATATATAGGGAGAGTGTGAACTAATAGTAGGAACTGATAAAAAAGTTAAATGTTTATTATTTTATGTATCAATTACATTGAGGTATTCCTTATTTTTTCCCGGGTTTTATGTACACAGTTTCCCTCAAAAATTATTTTTAATATGAAAATGAGAAATCGAACGTTTTAAAATAGATATTGTTTATTTTCCCAGAATTTAAATTTCTATCCAATGAATGAATTATTTTTATTTTAAATGCATTTCATGAAATATAAACATTTATATGCAGTTTCAATATAGGGTTGGTGAATTATTCTATATTTTAATCGTTTATCATGCGGAAATATTTCCAATTTGACTTCCGCAAGCCTAAGAAGAAAGGAAGAATTACGTACGACAAAAACATTTCCACATTAGGAATAAATATTGAAGCATTTACCTTAAAAATAACTTTATTTAAATTTAAATAATATTGTATATTTCACAAATGCTTATTTCTTTATTTCGTTGCAGTTTTAAATAGTCAAATAAGAGAGACAAATACGCATTAATTTATTTATCACTAACATACTAGTAAATCTGCAGATCAGGGGCCTTAACGTCAGCTCTGCAAATCATTGTTTTTTTAATTTCACTTTGCATATATTTAATAGCCTACAATCTGCATTTTTTTTTATTTATAATTATAGCTATATTTATAAACATATAAGGTTTCTCGAAGTTCTTACGAAATTAGAAGCGTAAGATTAAACACGGACGCAAACTTAACCTGTAGACATGATTACGAAATATTAGATAACCCATTATTTTCCTCATCTAAATTTTCTGTTTAATCTTTCGTAATCAAGATTATTTTAATGTTTTATTTATAAATAGGGTATATGTACATAGGTTATGTATATAGGTTATATAAAAACAGAAAAAAATTAAATATGTATTGTGTAGATACATAAAATTCCGTTAAAAGTTACACACGTAACTTAAAAAATCTGACATATGCATTCGAAAAATTAATCGGAATACTTCCACCAGTGGGAAATTTCTGCATCCATAATTTAACATTTAAATCAATTAATCAAATGCGCCATTTTCTTTCCGATGAATGGTAAATTCTGAATTCTCATAGAAAAGCATTATGGCGTAAAATAAGATATTAAATATTTTCCGGACGAATGAACGAAATTTAACAAAAAAGTATACAGCTAAATCCGGTTATATCACCAACATACCTATCAAATATCAAGCTATGCTTTTTGCGGTAATTATCACAGAACATACAGACTAACAGACAGAAACTAAAAACCTTTCATGTTTCCGTACAGTGAGCCAGCTTCACTGACGGACGTTTCGGCAGTAATTCTCTCCTAATGATTTTTACTGAACATATTTCGCCATCAAAATTTATTTTTAATATCAGAAATAAGAAACAGAAAGTTTCTAAAACGTTATTGTTTTTTCCTCAAAATTGAGTTTAACATCAAATATTTTTTTTTTCCTTGAAAAATTATTGCCTAAAATATGAACACTTTTGTTGTTTAAATGAAGAGCTGCTGAATTATTCTTTCTTTCGGTCATTTATAATCATGGAATCGTTATACTGTCATGCACGAAACATTACAATGTCATATTCGACCAAGAAAAAAACAATAATTTTATGAGGCAAGAAACAAAAGTTGACATAGAAATTAAAACAAAGTAACATTAAAATAAACGATAAATAATAAAAAAAAAGGGGGCAAAATAGTACAAACGAGTCTTCTTTAAAAATATTTTATTTAATTTTCTTATTATACAGCATTTTTTCGAAATACATATTTTGTGGTTTCAAATCGTGAAAAAATAAAATTAAATGCACATTATTTTATCTATTAATTACATCAAAATCTTCATTATTTTTCCTTTGTAAGGATTTTAATTGCTTACTTCCCCACTAACAGCTATTTTTAATATCAGAAGCGGGAAATAGAACGTTTCTAAAACGCAACTGTTTATTTTCTCAGAATTGATTTTACTATTTAGTTAATAATTTTCCTTTAGAAAATTATTCCCTAAAAGATAAACACTTTTACTGTTTCAATGCACAGTTGTTGAATTTTTCTCTCTCGGTCGTCTATCGTGCAGGAATCGATACGTTGATATGCGATCACTCCGAAAAGATAGCAAAGAATTTCCGGAGACAAAAATAATTTGTATAAGGAATTAAAAAATATACAGATAAAATTAAATGATCAATAAAGAAACAAAATAACTACAAAGAAGACGTCTTTAAAAATATTTAATAATTTTTATTTTAATATTATACAACATTTTCTATAAATGTTTTGTATTTTCAGATCACGAAGAAAGAATGTTAAATATCCATTTTTTTTTTTTTTTTTTTTCGCGCTCGTCATGATTTTGATTTTTACTGCACAGTTAATTGTCAAGAGTAATTTTTTATATCAGAAATTAAAACTAGAACGTTTCTAAAAGACTTATGTTTATTTTCTCTGATTTGATCTTAACATTCAATAAATTCTTTCTTTTCAAAATTATTCATAAATATACATACTTCCTGTTTCAATGAAGAGTTGCTGAATTATATTTTTTCTCTTCGCCATCTATCATGCGAGGATCGATCCAAGTTGACATACGACATGTCCAAAAAAGAAGCAAAAATTTTCTGAGACGAAAGCATTTTGGCTAACAGGTAAAAATAAAAGTTAAAGTTAAAATTAAATGATAAATAAAAATTATAAAGTAATATAAATGAGACGTCTTTAAAAATACTTTATTTATTTTTCCAATATTAGGTAGCATTTTTTACAAATAAATATCTTCTAGTTTCAGATTACCAAAAAAAAAAAAGTTAAATGCGCGTGATTTTATCTATCAACTAGAATGGGGCCTACCTCTTAAAGATTTTCACTGTCTAGTTCACCGCCAACAATTTTTAATATCAGAAATGAGAAATAGAATTAAAATACTATTGTTTATTTTCTCAGAATTGGTATTAACATTCCATCAGTTATTTTTCCCTAAAAGATAAACAATTTTTGCTGTTTCAATGCACAGTTGTTGAATTATTCTTTCTCTCAGTCATCTATCATGCAGGAATCAATTCAAGTTGAAATCCGACAACTCCAAGAAGAAAGCAAGAATTTCCTCGGAAAAAAATAACTTGTCTTTGGAATCTAAGAAAAAGTAAAATTAAAATTAAATGATAAAAAAGAAGGAAAATAAATACAAAGGAGATTTCTTTATAAATATTTAATAATGTTTGTTTTAATATTATGCAACATTTTCCATAAATGTTTTGTAGTTTCAGATCAGAAAAAAATAAAGTTAAATATACATTATTTTTTCCATCCTAATGATTTTCATTGCACAGTTTCTCCTCAAGTTATTTTTTATGTCAGAAGTTAAAAATAGAACGTTTCTAAAATGCTACTGTTTATTTTCTCAGAATTGATCCTAACGTTCAGTGAATTCTTTTCTTTTCAAAATTATTCCCTGAAAGATATACATATTTCGTGATTCAGTAAAAAGTTGCTCAATTATTCTTTCTCTTCGTCATCTATCAGGCGAGAATCGACTCAAGTTGACATACGATATGTCTAAGAAGAAGCAAGCATTTTATGGGGGAAAAAAATATTTTGGCTTAGGGTTAAAAAGAAAAATTAAATTTAAAATTAAATGATAAATAAAATTTATGAAGCAATACAAATAAGTCTTCTTTAAAAGAAATTTAGTAACCATTGGGAAAATGGTTGTTGTTTACGGTCGAGAATGGACCTCTTGGAGTCGTCACTTTATTTTTTAAGCGTTTTTAACGGAATTATGTAACTTTAGAAGAATTTTTAAGCGTTTTTAGCGAAATTCTGTAACTTTAGATGAATTTTTAAGCGTTTTGAACGAAATTCTGTAACTTTAGAAGAATTTTCTTTTTTTGAATAGGCAATAGAAATGCATAAAATCGTTACAAAAATTTTAAAGTTACTAAAAGGATAGATGCAAACTATCAAATATGAAAAAAAGCCGAATTCAAAAGTTGACGTCGGATGAGAAATCGTCTTATAAAGCAAAAAACGTGGTCTTCACCTTTAATTTCCTCAAAATACCTTTAGCTCAGACATCAATCTAAACAAGAGTTAAAGTGATTGTAGAAAGGACCTGACAAAATATTAAGGTATATATTAAGAATAAGGTATAGTAATGAAAAATGCGTTTCAATAACTGCGGCGATGGTTCAAACGAATATTTTTGCGAGAACAGAGAATGCTAGGATCTCTTCAACTGTAAGTAATGGAAAATGCGCTTATTTGTAGATGGTTCCGACGAATATTTTTGAATAATCAATATTTTTAATTAATTTTTTTAAGATTTCGGAACATTTTCCCAATGGTTGTTGTAATTTGTTAAATTACAATTTCTTTTTCTAATATTATACAGCGATTTTTACATATAAATAATTTGTAGTTTCAGATCACACACACACACACAAAGAGGTTAAATGCGCATTATTTTATCTATAAGTTGCATCGAGGTCTTCTTTACTTTTCCTCTCGATTAATTTTCCTTGCCTAGTTCTCACTAATATTTTTTAAGATCAGAAATGAGAAGTATAACGTTTCTAAAACGCTATTTCTTATTTTCTCAGAATTCATCTTAACAATCAATGATTTCTTTTCCGTTCGAAAATTATTTCCTAAAAGATAAACAGTTTTGCTGTTTCAATGCACAGTTGTTGAATTATTCTTTTTCTCTGTCATTTATCATGCAGGAATCGATTCAAGTTGACATCCGACCACTTGAAGGAGTAAGCAAGAATTTTCTTAGACAAAAATAATTTGTTTTATGATTTTTTTTAATGTAAAGGTAAAATTAAATGATTATTAAAAATAAAAATAAATACAAAGTAGTATTTTTTTTTATAAATATTTAATAATTTTTGTTTTAATATTATGAAGCATTTTCTATAAATATTTTGTTGTTTCAGATCACGAAGAAAGGAAATTAAATACCCATTATTTTCCCTAGTAAAGTTTTTCACTGCGCAGTTACTCAACAAGAGTTATCATATTTTATATATCAGAAATGAAAACTAGACTATTTTTGAAACGCTATTGTTTATTTTCTTAAAGTTGATCTTAACATTCAATGAGTTCCTATATATATATATATATATATTTTTTTTTTTTTTTTTTTTTCAAAATTATTCGTTGAAAGATATACATATTTCTTGTTTCAATGAAGAGTTGCTGAATTACTTTTTTCTCTCGGTCATCTATCATGTGAGAATCGATTCAAGTTGACATCCAACAAGTCCAAGAAGAGAGTAACAATTTCCTGAAAGAAAAACAATTCCACTTAGGAATAAAAAGAAAAGATTGACTTAAAATTAAATAACAAATAACAAATGTAATGTAGTAGAAAAAAATTCTTCTTAAAGGCTTTTTTTTTTTTTTTTTTTTTTTTTAATGTCATACAGTATTTTTTTACAGATGTTTCTTAGTTTTAGTTCATAAAGTAAGAAAGTTTATAATGCCCATTATTTTTTCTATTAGTAACATTGATATATTCCTTCTTTTCCCTTTCCAATGGTTTTCAGTGCACAGTTTCCCCTCAAAGGTCATTTTCAATATCAGAAAAAAAAAAATATTTTGTTCCTGAATTGATCGTAACATTCGATGAAATCTTTTCCTTTCGAAAATTATTCCCTAAAAGATAAACACTTTTGTTGTTTCAATGAAGAGTTGCTGATCAAATTATTCTGTTTCTCAGCCATTGATCATGCGGGAATTGATTCAAGTTGACATCCGAGAAGTCTAAGAAGTAAGCAAGAATTGCATGAAACAAAAATAATTCATCTTAGGAGTAAAAATTAAAATTAAAATTAAAATCAAACGATAAACATGCGTTGAAGCATTTTCCTATAAAATTATTTTATTTACACTAACATATCATAGATTATAACATTTCATATTTCACGAACGTTTTATTATTTCCGATAGTGAGATAAGAAAATTAAATATCCATTATTTTATATTTTATCTATTTATAAACTCGTTGGCGGTTTTTTTTTCTTTTAATTTTAACATTTTGAGGACTTAAATTTTTGTAATTTTAAAATGTTTTCCTTTTCTACATAGTGAAAGAATAAAATTAAATATCGATTATTTTATTTATCACTTGCATTAATTTTTGCTTCTAATAAGTTTTGCTTCTTTTTCTCTTTTCATGGTCTTCACTAATAAATAAATAGATATATTATAGTATAAAAAATGTTTTTTATTAATAGCTTTTAATGAAATAGTTATTCTTATCTGATTAATAAAGGTGTTTAAAATTGAAAAGTATCTTTAAAACAATGAAAAATAAAACATTGATATAAGATATTATATTCAAATGTATAATAAAATTAAATATAAAAACTAATATAAAATTTTAACTTAATCTGATAGAAAGTTAACAGAGGCTCAGTAAGAAAGATTTAATTTGAAAATTATGTTTCCATTCCACTTAAGGCGATTCTAAAAAGAAAAAAAAAATACACGAGAACAGTTCAGACACATTTTCTGATTCATTTTTAAACAGGAAAGAAAGATACTTGCAAACATGATTAGATACCCGAATCTTCATCCGCGGTTCGGGTTGGGTTAAGTAGGTTCTAATTTTTCTTCTAGTTTGGTGTCAGGCTCATTCTAACTGGTTCAGGTTCGATTTTGACTCTTGTTGGCTGGTTTGGATTAACCCGAATTTATATGTACTTATTTTTCAACATAAAAGTTAAAACTGATATTAGCGATAAAATTGTAGGGCAGACTATTTTCCCAGAATCTATATCATAAAGCCAAAACATGTCCTTGAGTAATGCTGAGATCATATTGACGATGGCAGCGACTTCAAAAATAAGTTTCGCTTTTAATGGATTTTTTTTTTAACTTCTAAACATCGCACAATTTCAATTTTCACACAATCGAATAGACAAAAAATGTATGTTTACAAACTGTAACTCAATTTACTGATTTTTTGTGATTTTTAAAATAATTCCATCAGTGCAGCCCAATTACGGAAGATTAATCCGTTTGCAAATAAAACAATGTAAATAAATCAGCATATGTTTGTTTTCATGTAATATTCTCAAACGAAATTCAAACTTCACAAATATCTATACTAATAAAAGAAAGTTTCGCTCTGTGTGTCTGTGTGTCGGTTGGCGATGGCTAGGAAAATCTAGCCCACCTAGAAGGCTGGAAATTTAGGTGTAGATAGTCCAAGGTCTGGCCATGTGCTCCTGAGCCTCAGAATTTTAATATTTTGATAATTAGCCTAGATATTAATTAGATTATCATTAACCATCGCTTCTAAAATGCCAACTTTTAAATCAAAATGGCGAAAGAAACGGACTGGCGCATTTGGATTTGCGACTGGAAATGAATGAATTCGAAATTATTTAACTAATTAGCGAATTTTAAGAAAACTAATTGCGATATCAATTTGAAAATTTCTGAGCATATGTACAAAAATATTCTGTATCTGACTATGTGATTTTTGAAAAATTCGGTTGGTATTTTTTTTTTTTAATTTACGCAAAAAACTGCCAAAAATCTGCAGGCGCCAGTGAAAACGATCCCAGAAAGTTTCAGCCAGGGATCGGCTTTCATTAAAAACTGAACTACAAAGAGATCCTGTTTCTCGGGAAAATCCCTCCATTTAGTTTGCGAAAATGAAAGGAAATAATTGCCAATTTTTACTAATGAACAAAAATTTAGGTAACTAATTAAGATATAGATTTGAAATTGCGGTCGGGAAGGCGTCAAAACTGCCGGCTATTTTAGCGTAGCGTCTTCGTTATGTTCTAATTATCAGAAAAATGTAATTATTTTTGAATGATCGCGTTGATGTAGGTGACGGTGGTTCTCTTGAACAAATTATTCATTATATTTGCGGGTATGGGGAGGAAGGGGGTTAACGCCTTTCTCTGAGATTGTAATTATCTCGAGCCCGGGCAACGCCGGGCGGGTTAGCTAGTATATTAATAAAAGAAAGTTTCACTCTGTGCATCTGTCTGTGTGTGTGTCTGTCTGTCGGCGATGGGTAGCGAAATCTAGCACACTTAGAAGTCTGAAAATTTAGATTTAGGTAGTCCAAGGCAGGTCCTGATGCACTTGAAGCTCAGAATTTTAATATTTTAATAATTAGCCGATATATTAATTAAAATATACAACGAACTCTCATCAAAAACACGCTTTTTTTTCTTTGGTTGGTTGGTTGTATAGAGTCTCCGCAGAAGTAATTAAATAAACCAGAGAAAGGATCATCGCGGGTTGAGTGTTTAAAATGGATGGATCAGAGTTCATATGACGTGTAGACAATCAACTTAATTGTTAAACGTTGCTAAATGCTAAAAACTTAATTTTAAAGAATTTTATGGATTTAATCACTGATAATTAGCTGGGTTAATTTTTTTTATTATTTTTTTAAGATGACATATATTATTATGATAGGGATTATTAATAAAGAAAACATTATTTAACAGCTTTTTTCTTCTATTTGCGGGGATGGGGAAGGGGTAAGTAAACGACTTTTTATTAAATATCGCATTTATTGTACTTGATTGAGCGCAACATGGCAACGGCTTTTTCCATAATTGACAGCCCTTATTAATAAATCCAAATCTACTGCTCTGATTTCAACAAAACTAATTTTATTTAATAAATTTAATATTTTTAGCTTCACCCGTAGCGTTCAATTGCTATTATATCGAGAGAATACAGCTATTTATGGATAACATTTTTCGTAAAAATTAAATTTATGTTCCTAATAAAAAGTACACAACCCTTATTCAATTAATGCATACCAACAGTCAAAGTTAGTGATTTGTTGTTGCGCACTTCACCGCGCGACTCCTGTCAAGCCTTTCCTCAAGGTTTTCTAACTGTGTTTTATTTCCATAACTCAGCTAATAATGTTCCAATCTTCTCCAAACCAGTTCCATTTTGATAAATTATCATAGCAATCAGCATTCATAATTTTAGGGTGTATTTCTACAAAGCAGTTACCAGAATTTTGGAATAAAAGTCTAAGCTAAATTTCAAATTAAGTTTGCATAGTGGTTCTCCTAATTTATCATTTGCTAAAGGACACTTGAAAGTCCCTTCCCCCCTCCCGGCCACCCTCGAGGTTTTTCTCTAACTGTGCCCCATTTCTGTAATCTCAGCAACTAACTTTTCGATTTCAATGCAATGTTTCCAAGCATCATCTCAATAATCAACCTCTATAACTTTAAAATAAATTAATGAGTAGTGGGTACCACTATTTCCGAATAACAGTCTAAGACAAATTTCAAATTAAGTTCCTAGCTTAGCCAAAAGAACGAATTTTTAAAGATGCATAGTGGTCCTCTTAATTAGTCATTTGCTGAAGGGCTCGAGGTTTTTCTCTAACTGTGCCTCATTTCTGTAATCTCAGCAACTAACTTTTCGATTTCAATGCAATGTTTCCAAGCATCATCTCAATAATCAACCTCTATAACTTTAAAATAAATTAATGAGTAGTGGGTACCACTATTTCCGAATAACTGTCTAAGACAAATTTCAAATTAAGTTCCTAGCTTAGCCAAAAGAACGAATTTTTAAAGATGCATAGTGGTCCTCTTAATTAGTCATTTGCTGAAGGGCTCGAGGTTTTTCTCTAACTGTGCCTCATTTCTGTAATCTCAGCAACTAACTTTTCGATTTCAATGCAATGTTTCCAAGCATCATCTCAATAATCAACCTCTATAACTTTAAAATAAATTAATGAGTAGTGGGTACCACTATTTCCGAATAACAGTCTAAGACAAATTTCAAATTAAGTTCCTAGCTTAGCCAAAAGAACGAATTTTTAAAGATGCATAGTGGTCCTCTTAATTAGTCATTTGCTGAAGGGCACTTGAACATCCGCTCCCCCCCCAGCCCCTCCTTAGATGTTTATTCTGTAACTGTGCCCCGTTTCCATAACTCAGAAACTATCTTTCCGATTTCAACGCAACTGATTCCAAATATTATAATTAACTTCATAATCACGCTCTATGAGATTAAAGTAAATTTATGAGTAGCGGTTACCACTTTTTTCCAATAATAATCTAAAGCCATTTTCAAATTAAGTTCCTAGCTTAACCAAATGAATTATTTTTTAAAAATGCATAGTGGTACTCTAATTAGTAATTTGCTGAAGTGCACTTGCACATTCACTCCTCCCTCCCCCCCCCCCCCCCTCTGCCTCCTTCTTCGATTTTTGCTTAACTGAGATAGATCTATTTTAATAACTCGCCTACTAATAATCCGAAATGATCGAAACTGAATCCAAATTACATAAATATCTTAATTGTCAATATTTTAAAAAAAGTAATTATTCGATGCAAAGCAAATGTTTTTGTCATTTCATTGAAAAAGATGTTGATCGATTTATTCTTTATCCCGATCATCCCATGACAATTGATCCTGACTGTCAAATGCGGAGTTTAAGAAGAAAATAAGAATTTTGTAAGGAGAAAGAAGATTCTACGAAAGTAGAAGGAAAATTAAATGAATGTAAAATGCGATAAAACGATCGATATATATATATATATATATATATATATATATATATATATATATATATATATATATATATATATATATATATATATATATATATATATATATATATTATTTATTTATTTTTTAAAGTACTTTTTGAATATGGCTTGAAAGCGTTGTCATGATCTGTTTTAAATTCTTTTAAACGATTATATTTAAATAAATATATATATATATATATATATATATATATAATGAAGCTTTGTTTTAAATTCAGTACAACTGATGGAATAATTGTTTTCAAAAGGCAAGAATCGAATGGAATTTTTAAAAATATGAAATATATTAAATTATGATACACATTTGAATATTTATATAAATATTCGAATGGAAACTAATAAAGACTCGTAAATAGGAACGGCTAAATAAGTATGAAAGCGCGTTTCCCCACATGATACAAAACAAAACTAATATTTAGCTAGATTTAGTTTTTTAAATAATTATTCTTTGAAAGACTTTTGTTATTTCATTGAAAAGATGTTGATCGAATTATTCTTTATCTCGGTCACCTATCATGCGACAATCGATCCCGCGGTTGTCAAATGAAGAGTCTGAGAAGAAAATAAGAATTTTGTAAGGAGAAAGAGGATTTTGCGGAAGAATGAATTAGAACTTAAATTAAATGTTAAATGTAACATGTGATAACACGATTGAAAAAAAAATGGAAAAATATTTTTTAAATATGTTTCGAAAGAGTTTTTATGATCCAGTTTAAAAATCTGTTGAATGCTTTCACTGTTCAACTAATTTTAATGAACTTTCTGTTTCTAAAGGTTTTGTCTCAAATACAAACTGGCTGACTTTCTGACACATTTTTAAATTAATTTTTGTTAGCAAACGTATCAAATTGACAAGAGATCTTATCAAGAAACTATGTAATCGAACTGTTTTTGGTATTACAGATTTTTCAGAAAAGGATGTCAAAGTTGATGTTCTGAACCGAATTTCCGTACGCGACAGTGCAGCAAAGAAAAAAAAACTACCTACCGTCCTGGGATAATAATCGCTTATAAATCAAGATGTATTACATTTATCGAAAAAAAAAAATTCAAGTATCATGTTTTTAAGTTTAAAATTGAGTTAGGATATGTGTTTTGAGGTGTTGAAAAGGGAAAAATATGTTTTTGAGAACAGCTTTAAGTATAAAGTTTTTCTCAAATAAAACTGGTTACTTTCTGGCACATTTTTAAATTTATTTCTTTTCGCAAACGTATCAAATTGCCAATTACTCTTATTAAGAAACCATGTATTCGAACTGTTTTTACGTTTTTTTGGTAAATGTAGAAGTTTGTTCTGACAGTCTCAAAGAAAGAGTCTGAGAAGAAAATAAAAATTTTGTAAGGAGAAAGAGGATTCTGCAGAAGAATAAATTAGATATTAAAATAAAATTTAAATGTAAAATGCGATAAAACAATAGCTTTTTTTAAACAAAATGGGTTCATGTGTGGGGGTTTAAAAGTGTTTTCATGATTCATTTTAAAATATTTTGATTGGTTACACTGATCAACAAATTTTAACAAATTTCACTGGAAAAAAAATTTGTTTTTACAATATAATACTGGCACCTCAGCTGTCAGTATTATACCATAAAATTAATAGTAATAAACAGTAAAATAAGCAGTACTACGCTGCCGCGCAGATTTAATACTAGCAGCTGGAGTGCTAGTTTTATACTGTATAATCATATTATACTGTAAAATCAACACTTTTTTTTCAGTGTTTCTGTTTCAGTGAAATGAACTTTTTGTTTGAGACATAAAGTGTTTCTTATCGACTTTATGGCGCTAAAAAAGAAAATGTTCTTTAAAATTTTCTATCATCCTCTAATTTTAAAAAATTTTACTCAAAACGTTAGGATTATAAGGGCATTTGTAATGCAATTATGATAGCATTAAATTATAATTTTAATATCGTTTATTTTACTCGCGTTGTGACTTGTTACATCAATAGAATAACGAGAGAGTCAAAGCTTTTACTTTGGTAATTTTGTTTATAAGACCATCATGAATTTTGATACTTAATTTCATTTTTTTTAAATAAAATTTATATTTAAATTTTGTAAAAAATATTTAACACTAATAGTTTTCAATATTTTAATGTTACTTTTCAGCTATTCAAGTGTCCATTTCATCATTTATTTTATTAATAAATCCCAAATTTTGTTTATAATATCTTCATGATTTTCACACTAAATTTCATTAATGTTTATAAAATTTCCTTTTATTTTTTCTAAAAAATATTTAACATTGAAACTCTTCAGTATTTTACTTTTCATCTTTTAATAGTTTATTTTTTCACAAATTTCAGATGATAAAACTTTTATGTTATACTGCTCAATGCAAAAAATTATTAAAATTAACATTATGTTTTTTTTTTTTAATTTTCAAAGTATGTAGTGACGGAAAGTTTTCAATGCCGTATTCTTTTTCAGCATCCCCTAAGATATAAAAATTACTACTTATTTCATAACAAACAGATACATTGTTGAACAGTGTTTTCAATGATTTTTTTATCATTCAAGTCTTGGGTTTAATTGAATACAGTTGATAGAATAGATATTTCAATGCAATAATTACACAGTGCCATTTTATTCGTGTATATAAAACATCTATTCTATCAATTTTTTTAAGTTAAAATCAAAATTTGAATAAATAAATATTTTTTCTTTCAAAACCATTCAACCGATTTTAAAATGGATTATGAAGACGCTTTTCATCCATATTTTAAAAAATTCTTTTCCAAATTTTCTTTCTGGTCACTTTATTGCATTTCAAATTCAACATTTAATTTAATTTCTACTTTTTATTTTACCGTAGAATCTTTTCCCGCTTTACAAAATTCTTATATTTCTATAAGTCCTATATTTTCTTCTTCGGATTTTGATTGACAGCTTAGATTAATTGCCACATGATACACTGTTAAAAATTTGCAGCAAATTGTCCAGCCATTCAGCCATTTTTTATTAGGTTACATAACCATAATTTATGTCTATTCTGACCAATGAGAACGCTTTATAGCCAATTAACCGTTATCTATAAAAACAGTCGAATAACTGGACAATTTTCTGCAAATTTTAACAGTGTAAGATGAGTATGATAAGATGACCATATTTTTTAAATGTGAAATGTACTAAATTAAGATAAATTTTTGGTCTTTAAATATCCCAATTCGGAAGAAATAAAGGTGCTTACGTATTATCGGTGGCCTGAAGTTACATCTCCAAAAATGAACTGCCAATCATGTGCAAATATTTCTATCCGGAATTAGTAATATTCAAAAACTGGAAAGAGTGAGAACTATAGTATTAAAATATGCTATGCATTAAATTTTCTGGTCCCAAGACCAAATATAAATGTAGTTATTTCAATTTTTAATAATTATTCACTGGAAGATTTAATTTGCTATTTTCGTGAAATTAAGTTTATCGAATTATTCTATATCTCGGTAATCTATCACGCGGCAATCGATTCCGTCTGTCAAGCGAAGAGTCTAAGAAGAAAATAAGAAATTTGTAAGAAGAAAGAGGATCTTGCGGAAAAAACAAAAATAACAGGTAAACTAAACGTTGAATATAAAATAACGTAAAACAATTGAAAGAAGAAAATATCGCTCAGAAAATAATTTTTTAAATATTGCGTTAAAATGCTATCATGATTCGTTACGCTGCTGAACGATTATACAGAAGTACAAAGTGATACTTTTTATTTTATTTTATTTTATTTTATTAGCTCAGAGGCTATCAAAACCAGAGAGCTAATGTGCCTGCCTGTTCTGTATGTATGTATATAAGTATCAGTACAAAAACCCTTAACGGGTTAAAAGTTGTGACGCAGCACTTTCTTTTGGCTCTAAGAATTTCAAATATGGGTATTAAAAGTAATGATATCAAATTTGAGTGACGCTATGTTAATTTTTTTTAAATCATCATTTTCTTTTTAGTTTTATTTATATTCACAGGTGCAATTATTATCTTAACATGAAAATAATATAAAATTTATTCGCTAAAGCTTTTTCATTCAGATCTCTCAGGAATTCAAAATATGGGTTTTAAAAGAAATTATATCAAAATTTGAGTGACACCTTGACGTGAATTTAATAGGATTGTTTTAAATTTAAATTTAAATTATTTTTCGTTTGTCTTCTAAAGTATATTTACACATACAAACAATACTTTTAATTTTTCAATACACTGTTAAATATGTTACTTTCACTGAGCCTATATTATGTATTGAAATGTATTTATTTCAATAGACTAATTCATGTTTTGTGCCACGGTATCCAAAATCATAAGTAAAATTTATGTAAATGATTAATTTGCGTCATAGTATCCACTTGCATACATTTTCCTTTGTTTGGATACTATGACGCAAATTAATCATTTACATAAATTTTACTTATGATTTTGGATACCGTGGCACAAAACATGAATCAGTCTATTGAAATAAATACATTTCAATACATAATATAGGCTCAGTGAAAGTAATATATTTAACAGTGTATTGAAAAATTAAAAGTATTGTTTGTATGTGTAAATATACTTTAGAAGACAAACGAAAAATAATTTAAATTTAAATTTAAAACAATCCTATTAAATTCACGTCAAGGTGTCACTCAAATTTTGATATAATTTCTTTTAAAACCCATATTTTGAATTCCTGAGAGATCTGAATGAAAAAGCTTTAGCGAATAAATTTTATATTATTTTCATGTTAAGATAATACTTGCACCTGTGAATATAAATAAAACTAAAAAGAAAATGATGATTTAAAAAAAAATTAACATAGCGTCACTCAAATTTGATATCATTACTTTTAAGACCCATATTTGAAATTCTTAGAGCCAAAAGAAAGTGCTGCGTCACAACTTTTAACCCGTTAAGGGTTTTTGTACTGATATCATTACTTTTAAGCGGTTATTGATGAAAATATCTTTCAGTCGCAATTAAGCATTAGGGTATAAATTTATAAGAATAAAACTTAGTGGCTTCGCCCGCTAGTGGGCCTTCAATTTACATCAGGGCCTCGAATCTAACTGAATTCTCCATTTGTATGACAATCCCTTAATTTCCACATGGAATAGTATAAACCTATAACCGAACGAACCACCAACCCAGGTCCCTGCTGCCTCCGGCACCGTATACCGGTCGTGCTATGCATGCACCGGATAATACCTTAATTTGCACATCGAATAGTATAAAGCTCTAACCGCACGAACCTCCGGCTCGGGTTCCCGCTGCCTGCGGCACCGTATAGCTGCCGTGCTGAATAATAAGATTAAGTGGTCACAGACCTTTTAAACAATATATCACATGAGGGGTGTGTGCAAAATTTTAAAAAGTACCCCCTTGTGGGAGGGGCAAAGTGGGGGGGATGGATACTGGAGATGCATAATATGACTAAGTGGTCACAGACCTTTCCAACAATATATCACGAGGAGTGTCAGCAAAATTTAAAAAGTGCCCCCCTGGAGGGGGCAAAGTGGGGGGATGGACACCGGAGGTGCATAATCTAACTAAGTGGACACAGACATTTCCAACGATATATCACATGAGGGGTTGTGCAAAATTTCAAAAAGTACCCCGTTGGGAAGGGGGGCAAAGTGGGGGTACGGACACAGGAGATGCATAATATGATTAAACAGTCACAGACCTTTCCAACAATATATCACATGAAGGGAGTGTGCAAAATTTTAAAAAGTACCCGCCTTGGGGGGCAAAGTGGGGGGATGGACACCAGAGATGCATAATATGACTAAGCAGTCACAGACCTTTCCAACGATATATCACAAGAAGGGTTGTGCAAAATTTGAGAAAGTACCCCCTTGGGGGGGCAAAGTGGGGGTGTGGACACAGAAGATGCATAATATGATTAAACAGTCTCGGACATTTCCAACAATATATCACATGAAGGGTGTGTGCAAAATTTTAAAAAGTACCCGCCTTGGGGGGGGGCAAAGTGGGGGGATGGACACCAGAGATGCATAATATGACTAAGCGGACACAGACCTTTCCAACGATATATCACATGAAGGGTTGTGCAAAATTTCAAAAAGTAACCTCTTGGGGGGGGCAAAGTGGGGGTGTGAACACAGGACATGCAGAATATGATTAAACAGTCTCAGACCTTTCCAACAATATATCACATGAAGGGTGTGTGCAAAATTTTAAAAAGTACCCGCCTTGGGGGGGGGGCAAAGTGGGGGGATGGACACCAGAGATGCATAATATGACTAAGCGGTCACAGACCTTTCCAACGATATATCACATGAGGGGTTGTGCAAAATATCAGAAAGTACCCCCTTCGGGGGGCAAAGTGGGAGTGTGGACACAGGAGATGCATAATATGATTAAACAGTCTCGGACATTTCCAACAGTATATCACATGAAGGGTTGTGCAAAATTTTAAAAAGTACCCCCCTTGAGAGGGGGGGGGGGCAAAGTGGGGGGATGGACACTAGAGATGCATAATATGACTAAGCGGTCACAGACCTTTCCAACGATATATCACATGAGGGGTTGTGCAAAATTTCAAAAAGTACCCTCTTGGGGGGGGGGAAATTGGGGGGTGTGAACACAGGAGATGCAGAATATGATTAAACAGTCTCAGACCTTTCCAACAATATATCACATGAAGGGTGTGTGCAAAATTTTAAAAAGTACCCGCCTTGGTGGGGCAAAGTGGGGGGATGGACACCAGAGATGCATAATATGACTAAGCGGTCACAGACCTTTCCAACGATATATCACATTAGGGGTTGTGCAAAATATCAGAAAGTACCCCCTTGGGGGGGCAAAGTGGGGGTGTGGACACAGGAGATGCATAATATGATTAAACAGTCACAGACCTTTCCAACAATATATCACATGAAGGGTTGTGCAAAATTTCAAAAAGTACCCTCTTGGGGGGGGCAAAGTGGGGGGATGGACACCAGAGATGCATAACATGACTAAGCAGTCAGACCTTTCAAACGATATATCACATGAGGGGTTGTGCAAAATTTCAAAAAGTACCCTCTTGGGGGTGTGAACACAGGAGATGCAGAATATGACTAAGCGGTCACAGACCTTTCCAACGATATATCACATGAGGGGTTGTGCAAAATATCAGAAAGTACCCCCTTGGGGGGGGCAAAGTGGGGGTGTGGACACAGGAGATGCATAATATGATTAAACAGTCACAGACCTTTCCAACAATATATCACATGAAGGGTGTGTGCAAAATTTTAAAAAGTACCCGCCTTGGGGGGGCAAAGTGGGGGGATGGACACAAGAGATGCATAATATGACTAAGCGGTCACAGACCTTTCCAACGATACATCACATGAGGGGTTGTGCAAAATATCAGAAAGTACCCCCTTGGGGGGGCAAAGTGGGGGTGTGGACACAGGAGATGCATAATATGATTAAACAGTCTCGGACATTTCCAACAGTATATCACATGAAGGGTTGTGCAAAATTTTAAAAAGTACCCCCCTTGAGAGGGGGGGGCAAAGTGGGGGGGATGGACACCAGAGATGCGTAATATGACTAAGCGGTCACAGACCTTTCCAACAATATATCACATGAGGGGTTGTGCAAAATTTCAAAAAGTACCCTCTTGGGGGGGCAAAGTGGGGGTGTGAACACAGGAGATGCAGAATATGATTAAACAGTCTCAGACCTTTCCAAGAATATATCACATGAAGGGTGTGTGCAAAATTTTAAAAAGTACCCGCCTTGGGGGGGCAAAGTGGGGGGATGGACACCAGAGATGCATAATATGACTAAGCGGTCACAGACCTTTCCAACGATATATCAGATGAGGGGTTGTGCAAAATATCAGAAAGTACCCCCTTGGGTGGGCAAAGTGGGGGTGTGGACACAGGAGATGCATAATATGATTAAACAGTCAGACCTTTCCAACAATATACAGTAAAACCTCCATAACGGACACTCCCGAATAGCGGACATCTCTATTTAACGGACACTTTTTCAATCCCCAACACAAATATTGTTTGCATAGTTTCACCTCTAAATAGCGGACACCTCCAAATAACGGACAAATTTAGCGTTCCCGCAGTGTCCGTTATTCGGAGGTTTTACTGTATCACATGAAGGGTTGTGCAAAATTTCAAAAAGTACCCTCTTGGGGGGGCAAAGTGGGGGGATGGACACCAGAGATGCATAATATGACTAAGCAGTCACAGACATTTCCAACGATATATCACATGAGGGGTTGTGCAAAATTTCAAAAAGTACCCTCTTGGGGGGGCAAAGTGGGGGTGTGAACACAGGAGATGCAGAATATGATTAAACAGTCTCAGACCTTTCCAACAATATATCACATGAAGGGTGTGTGCAAAATTTTAAAAAGTACCCGCCTTGGGGGGGCAAAGTGTGGGGATGGACACCAGAGATGCATAATATGACTAAGCGGTCACAGACCTTTCCAACGATATATCACATGAGGGGTTGTGCAAAATATCAGAAAGTACCCCCTTGGGGGGGCAAAGTGGGGGTGTGGACACAGGAGATGCATAATATGATTAAACAGTCTCGGACATTTCCAACAGTATATCACATGAAGGGTTGTGCAAAATTTTAAAAAGTACCCCCCTTGAGAGGGGGGGGGCAAAGTGGGGGGGATGGACACCAGAGATGCGTAATATGACTAAGCGGTCACAGACCTTTCCAACAATATATCACATGAGGGGTTGTGCAAAATTTCAAAAAGTACCCTCTCGGGGGGGCAAAGTGGGGGTGTGAACACAGGAGATGCAGAATATGATTAAACAGTCTCAGACCTTTCCAACAATATATCACATGAAGGGTGTGTGCAAAATTTTAAAAAGTACCCGCCTTGGGGGGGCAAAGTGGGGGGATGGACACCAGAGATGCATAATATGACTAAGCGGTCACAGACCTTTCCAACGATATATCACATGAGGGGTTGTGCAAAATATCAGAAAGTTCCCCCTTGGGTGGGCAAAGTGGGGGTGTGGACACAGGAGATGCATAATATGATTAAACAGTCAGACCTTTCCAACAATATATCACATGAAGGGTTGTGCAAAATTTCAAAAAGTACCCTCTTGGGGGGGCAAAGTGGGGGGATGGACACCAGAGATGCATAATATGACTAAGCAGTCACAGACCTTTCCAACGATATATCACATGAGGGGTTGTGCAAAATATCAGAAAGTACCCCCTTGGGTGGGCAAAGTGGGGGTGTGGACACAGGAGATGCATAATATGATTAAACAGTCAGACCTTTCCAACAATATATCACATGAAGGGTTGTGCAAAATTTCAAAAAGTACCCTCTTGGGGGGGCAAAGTGGGGGGATGGACACCAGAGATGCATAATATGACTAAGCAGTCACAGACCTTTCCAACGATATATCACATGAGGGGTTGTGCAAAATTTCAAAAAGTACCCTCTTGGGGGGGGGCAAAGTGGGGGTGTGAACACAGGAGATGCAGAATATGATTAAACAGTCTCAGACCTTTCCAACAATATATCACATGAAGATTGTGTGCAAAATTTTAAAAAGTACCCGCCTTGGGGGGGCAAAGTGGGGGGATGGACACCAGAGATGCATAATATGACTAAGCGGTCACAGACCTTTCCAACGATATATCACATGAGGGATTGTGCAAAATATCAGAAAGTACCCCCTTGGGGGGGCAAAGTGGGGGTGTGGACACAGGAGATGCATAATATGATTAAACAGTCTCGAACATTTCCAACAATATATCACATGAAGGGTGTGTGCAAAATTTTAAAAAGTACCCGCCTTGGGGGGGTCAAATTGGGGCATGGACATTATCATTAATTTCGTCAATCGGGCATGAAAAAATCATGAATTTCGTTGATAGTGTATTTAAAAATCATGATTTCGTTCATCGGGTATGTAAAAATCTGTGAATTTCATCAATCGAGCACAGCAAAAACATGAATTTTGTGGATCAGGGAGGGGGAGATCATAAATTTTGTCAATCGGGAACGTAAAAATCTTGAATTTTGTTTATCGATCGCATAAAAATCACGTATTTCATCAAATAGATACATAAAAACCAAGAAATTCCTTGATCGGCACATGAAAATCATTAATTTCATCATACGGATGCATAAAAATCAAGAAATTTATGAATCAGGCACATAAAAATCATCAATCGGTGCGTAAAAATTATGAATTTCATCGATTAGGCACGAAAAAATCATGAATTTTGTAGAACGGACGCATAAAAATTACAAATTCGTAGAGTAGTCGCATAGAAATCACGAATTCATCAAGTGGGTGGTTAAAAATCACAAGTTCATCAAGTAGGTGCATAAAATTCACAAATTTCATCAAACGTTTGCATAAAAATCAATAATTTCATCGATCAGGTTCAGAAAAATGAAATTTCATCGATCGAGCATGAAAAAAATCATGAATTTCGGCGATCAAGTGCATAAAAATCTTGAACTTCGTTGATCGGTGTGTAAAAATCATGAATTTTGTCGATCGGGTGTGTAAAAATGATGAGTTTCAATAATCAGGCACAGCAAAAACATGAATTTTGTGGATCAGGGAGGGGGAGATCATAAATTTTGTCGAACACAGATGTAAAAATCATGAATTTTGTTTATCGGTGCATGAAAATCATGAATTTTGTCAAACAGGCACATAAAGATCAAGAAATTCATTGATCGGCATGTAAAAATCATTAATTTCATCCATCGGGCATATAAAAATGATGAATTTAGTCGATCAGGCATGTAAAAATCCCAAATTTTGTCAACGGAGCACATAAAGATAAAAAAATTTGCTGAACGGCATGTAAAAATCAGAAATTTTGCTGAACGGGCACATAAAAATCGGGAATTTCTTTAATCGGCGCATAAAAATCATAAATTTCGCCAATCTAGTGCAGTAAAATCATTAATTTCATCGATCTGGTGCAGAAAAATCACTATTTTCGTCGATCTGGCGAGGAAAATCATGAATTTTGTCAAACGAACATGGGAAAAAAAGAAAATCAGAAAATCCTGCATTTGGTCGGTTTTCTCCATATTTTTCAAGTCAGTTTTTCAAGTTTTATTGCCGAGTGGTGATTGGCGAGTGCCTATTTTCACCTTTACCCAAAAACGAATAACATCGAATTAAAAGGAGAAAGTTATTAACTATTTACAGGAAAAAAACTTTAACGGCCATGTACTTAGCTGTACAAGGTCGACTCGAGCGTAAAAATGAGGAAACGTGTTTCCTTACGGATGCTCAACTACTGTATAAAGCGTCGACAAAAAGGGGTGACAATCCCATGCAAATGAACTACGAAAACTTCCAAAAATGAGTGTTGGAAAAACTTCTTCCAAATTTGCAATCGAATAGTGCCCTATATATGGCCAATGCTCAACATCACATGCCTGTTGAAAACCGCACTCCTGCAAAGAATTCTATAGACTGGCTGAAAAACAACAAAATATACTGTGGCGAACAAATACAAAAAGTAGAACTTTTCTCTCATAGAGAGTAATCGTCCAAAGAAAATCATCTATAAAATTGATAATAAAATTCTAGTTTAGAAGGTATTATTTTTTTTAATATTTTAAATGATAAAATTTTATCCGCCCTTCCAAATTATTTGAAAATACAAGCTGCAATTTATAATAGATAAAATACTCCCCCCCCTCCCCCAGGTATTTTGTTTATTTATTTCTTGTTTTTTATTTATTTTGAATTGATGGTTCTCCATTTCAAAATTTTCATTTTATTTGATACTTTGATGGTCTATAGCTGTTTGTGAAGCTTCATGCATGTTTTGCTGTTACTGTATATTAATTTTTCAAATTCATTTTTAATAAACTTATGCAAGTAAATAGTTTTAGAGCCCTATGTTGTTTTCAACATATTCAGACAATTTCAAACTTTGCACTCACCAACACTTAATTTATAAGATCTGACTATTAAAAATCATTGCGAAAAAATTAACAGCGGTTTTCTCTAAAAAAAAATTTTTCTTTCTTCTATATGTTTTCAAAATACACCTCTGTACAAGAAACCCTATGTAAAATATGGATATTTATGTAAGTTGTAATCAAAAAATTAAATGTATTAGCAGCAGTTGAAATTTAATAATTTTTCAGAATTTACTTTGAAGAACAAACACTTATTACAGTCAACAGTAAACAGTATTTTATACAAAAATTGAGAAATGTTTAAGATGATTAAATTTGTGAAGAGTTAATTTTTGGTAGGAAAAAGTTTTGTGAAGTGTCCTGTTTTAATATGAAAAGAAATGTGAAATAACCTGTTTTAAAATGAAAAAAAAAAATGTAAAGGATACTGTTTTAAGATTTAAAAAAAATTGTGAAGGATCCTTTAAAGGTGTTCTTAATTCTTCTTAAACAGAGCCCTGCAATATACTTACTAAAGTTGTATTTTTTCTGTGATTTAAGCACATATAAGGTATTTCATACCTCTAAATTAGTAATTTTAAATGATTTTTAAAGTCACAGGTAAATGATAGAAAAATTGAAAGATAAAATAGCTATTTGTTTACTTTTTAAACTCTGAATTTAAAGTAAATAAGAACTTATTTATTCATTGTATAGTAATATTTTAGAGCTAAAAAAATCTATGTGGGTTAAAATGATTATATTCTTAAGTTTCGCGAGCAAATAGCAATTTTTTTACTGTATTTTTTAACAATTTTTAATGTAACATTTGACATTGAAACAATATAGTGCTTGAAAACTATTTAACAAGCTTATTAAAAAATGAATGTGAAAAATTAATATAAAGTAAATGCAAAACATTCATGAAGATAGAAGTTTGTCACACAACTGTTTGTAAATGTAATGAGAAAAAAAAATGATAACAATGTAATAATACTGGCAATATGAATGCAATAAGGTAATGCCAGGGGTCGATCCAGGAAAAATTTGGGGCCTATTTAGGCATTATATTAAATCTATTTAATAAAATGGGCCCCTTCACAAAAATCAATTTGATAAAATGGGCCACTTCACAAAATTCTATTCCATAAAAACTTACTATTTATTATTTTGTGATGTTTTAAAATGTGTAATTTGTAAACAAACAAGTTTGCCAGAGAGGAAAACTTCCGCAAAAGGATTTAAAACAGGTTTTGTTTATAAATGCTAGGTTCGAATTTGATTAAATCGATTTCAACTTTCGTTACAAAATGTTATTTTTCACAAAAACATAATAAATTTCACAAAAACAACCTTTACTTTTCACAAAATGGGCCCCAAGAAAAAAAACCTGCATCGACCCCTGAATGCAATAAGAAAAAGAAAAAAAAAACTATTTGTTTACTTTTCAAACTCTGGATTTAAAGTAATTAAGAACTTATTTATCCATTGTATAACATAAAACACTTAATTCAGAACTAACTTTCTGCATTTTCTTTTACAAAATAACATAAAAGTAATATTTTAAAGCCATAAAAACATGTAATTGGCAGTTGCTCTGACAAAGACAAACTAAGCACCTTACCAAAACGAAATTTTTAAAAAGAACCATCAAGTCATATAAAATAAAAAACAATGAATAAATAAACAAAATACCTAATAGTAAGTATAATATCTTTGATTTTCTGTGCCTATCTTTTCCCCAAATACCTCTCGCTAATTTGTGCTTCGCGCATTGATACGATAATAGTTGGTTGGTTGTCTTCGTTGCGAAAGAAACAAAGAAATGAAAAATATTTTATCATTAGAAAATGAAAGATTTATTATATTTAGCAGTAAAATTGAATACATGTAATTAAAAAATATTTCCTCATTTTGAAAAAGGAATCTAAATAATTTTTCGAATATATGCATGTTTAAAATCTGAAATTATTTCTTTGTAACAAAAAGGGAAAACATATAACCCCAAATGAATTTAATACATACGTTTTACATGTTTAGAGTATATAATTCATTGTTTTTGCATTTAAAAAAATATAAATAATTAGCCCGGTCACAAGCTTTATTGATAACGGCAACCGTACATCAAATTTTAACTGTAATTCCCGGCGGAAGAAGGTAGTGAATACTCTATTGCATTTGTACAGCTTGGCTTAAGAAAATAGTCCCATTTTTTAAAATCGGATTATATAAAAAACTAGAGTTTTCCTAATTTAAGCGGATAGGTGGATTCACTTCATATAAAACCGATTAGTATCATATATTAATTTTAAAAAAATCCTTTGGTCGGTTTTCGAGATACGCTGTCTTACACCATGACACCATTACATGCAGAGCGAAAAACTTCCCATTTTACTTAAAAATGGATTTCCAGATCTTAAAATCTACTGCATGTAGAAATCTATAAATTTCAGGATAGAGTTAGACCGGAGATATAAGACAGCTGTCAAAAAATCAAAACGATGTACCTCATATTTGCTGAGATATTAAATGTCGGCTTTTCGCTTTTCCTTTGAACTCAAACTAGCTGTATATATGGAGTGACGGAAATCTTCGGTATTAAGCATTCGGTTTTCGTTTTTTTGCTGCGTCACTCGAGAAACTACCGTCTCTCATGATGTATGTATACGTAACGCGATAACTCTTGATAGAAATATTCGTTTTGCGTCAAATATTGTTTATAGGTTCATTGTGATAAGGCGCTTCCCTGATTAGTTTTGAGGGTTCATTGGTTAAGCATAAAGGGGGGGAACGGGGTGCTAATCCCCCTTAATTTAGATAAATGGGTGTTTCATGAAGATTTATTGGATTTGCTTCAAATTATGTATATAGGTTCATTGTGATAAGGTGCTTCCCTAATTAGTTTTGGGGGTTCATTGGTTAATTATAAAAGGGGAACGGGGGATAATCCCTCCTTAATTTACCGTCAATTTCTTTATTTTTTGAGGGGAATTATTCTTTGAAATAAGAGTATAATATACAATTAGTGTGAATAGCCTGTGAACTCAGTGCCATCAGTTTAACTGGGCACTTTTCTTTCTTTTCTTTTTTTTTATGTGCCGTTTTGGTATTCCAAATGTTTTTGGATACGCTTTTTCCAAATTGTAGAGTTTTCAGATCTCAAGGCCAAATATTAATGTAGTAATTAATATTATTATTTTATAATTATTCACTGGAAGATTTATTTTGCTATTTGAGTGAAATTATGTTTATAGAATTATTCTTTATCTCGGTCATCCATCATGCGACAATCGATTCCAACTGTCAAGCGAAAAGCCTAAGAAGAAAATAAGAATTCTGTAAAGAGAAAGAGGATTTTGGGGAAAAAAACGAAAATAGCAAGTAAACTAAATATTGAATATAAAATGCGATAAAACGATTGAAAAAGGAAAATATCGCTTGGAAAATCATTTTTTAAATATTGCTTGAAAATGTTTTCATGATTCGTTTTAAAATCTGTTGAACGATTACACCGAAGTGCAAAGTGATACTTTATATGTTATTTTATTTCTTTATTTTATGTACTGTTTTGGTAATCTTAATGTTTTGGGGTATGCTGTGTTTTCCAAACTGTCGAGCTTTTCAGGTTCCAAGACCAAATATTAATGTAGTAATATTTATTATTTTTTAATAATTATTCGCCAGAAAATAAATGCTTTTGTTATTTTATTGAAAATATGTTTATCGAATTATTCTTTTATCGCGGACATTTATCACGTGTCAATCGATTCCGGCTGTCAAGCGAAGAGTCTAAGAAGAAAAGAATTTTGTAAGGAGAAAGAGGATCTTGCGGAGAAAACAAAAATAGCAAGTAAATTAAATGTTGAATATAAAATGTGCTAAAACGATTGAAAAAAAGAAAATATCGCTTAGAGAAGCATTATTTATTTATTTATTTATTTATTTATTTATTTTTAATATTGCTTCAAAACGTTTTCATGGTTCTTTTAAATTCATAGAGCAATTATAGCGAAGTTCAAAGTTATATTTTTTAATTTATTTTATTATTATTTTAATGCTCCGTTTTGGAATTCTTAATATTTTTGGATACACTGTTTTCCAAAGTGACGAGCTTTACAGGTCCCAAGAACAAACATTAATGTAGTAATTATTATTATTATTTAAATATTTATTCACCTGATGATAAATGCTTTTGCTATTTTAGTGAAAAGGTGTTTATCGAATTATTCTTTATCTCGGTCATCTATCACACGACAATCAATACCGACTGCCAAGCGAAGAGTCTAAGAAGAAAATAAGAATTTTGCAAAAAGAAAGGGAATTTTGCGGAAAAAACAAAAATAGTGTAAACTAAATATTGAATATAAAATGCGATAAAGCGATTGAAAGAAGAAAATATCGCTTGGAAAATCATTTTTTAAATATTGCTTGAAAATGTTTCATGATTCGTTTTAAAATCTGTTGAACGATTAGACCGAAGTGGAAAGTAATACTTCATATTTTATTTCGTTATTTTATGTGCTGTTTTGGTAATCTTAATGTTTTTGGGTATGCTGTGTTTTCCAAACTGTCGAGCTTTTCAGGTTTCAAGACCAAATATTAATGTACTAATACTTATTATTTATTTTTTAATAATTATTCCCCAGAAAATAAATGCTTTTGTTATTTTATTGAAAATATGTTTATCGAATTATTCTTTTATCTCGGACATTTATCACGTGACAATCGATTCCGGCTGTCAAGCGAAGAGACTAAGAAGAAAAGATTTTTGTAAGGAGAAAGAGGATTTTGCGGAGAAAACAAAAATAGCAAGTAAACTAAATGTTGAATATAAAATGTGCTAAAACGATTGAAAAAAGAAAATATCGCTTGGAAAAGCATTTTTTTTTAAATATTGCTTCAAAACGTTTTCATGATTCATTTAGATTTATAAAACAATTATACTGAAGTTCGAAGTTATACTTTTTTATTTTATTTTATTATTATTATTTTAATGCTCCGTTTTGGAATTCTTAATATTTTTGTATACACTGTTTTCCAAAGTGACGAGCTTTACAGGTCCCAAGAACAAACATTAATGCAGTAATTATTATTATTATTTAAATATTTATTCACCTGAAGATAAATGCTTTTGCTATTTTAGTGAAAAGATGTTTATCGAATTATTCTTTATCTCGGTCATCTATCACGCGACAATCGATTCCGGCTGCACCAAGCGAAGAGTCTAAGAAGAAAATAAGAATTTTGTACGAAGAAAGGGAATTTCGTGGAAAAAAACAAAAATAGCAAGTAAACTAAATATTGAATCTAAAATGCGATAAAGCGATTGAAAGAAGAAAATATCGCTTGGAAAATCATTTTTTAAATATTGCTTGAAAATGTTTCCATGATTCGTTTTAAACCTTTTTAAACAATTACACTGAAGTGAAAAGTAATACTTTATGTTTTATTTCTTTATTTTATGTGCTGTTTTGGTAATCTTAATGTTTTTGGGGTATGCTGTATTTTTCAAGCTGGTCGAGCTTTTCAGGTTCCAAGACCAAATATTAATGTAGTAACATTTATTATTTATTTTTTAATAATTATTCGCCAGGAGATAAATGCTTTTGCTGTTTTATTGAAAATATGTTTATTGGATTATACTTATTTCGCTCATCTCTCACGCGACAATCGATTCTGTGTGTCAAGCGAAGAGTCTAAGGCACAATTAAGAATTTTGTAAGGAGAATGAGGATTTTGCGGAAAAAGCAAAAATAGCAAGTAAACTAAATATTGAATATAAAATGAAAAAAAAAAAAGATTGAAAGAAGAAAATTTTGTTTGGAAAAACATTTTAAAAATACTGCTTTAAAACGTTTTCATGATTCGTTTTAAATCCTGTTTAAAAATTATACTGAAGTGTGACGTAATATTTTTATTTTTATTTTATTTTATTTTTTTTATTTATTTATTTATTTTTTTTTTTTAATGCTCCGTTTTGGTAATCCTAATGTTTTTGTATACACTGTTTTCCAAACTGGCGATCAGTTGAAGTTCTAAGACCAAATATTAATGTAGTAATTTTTATTACTTTTAAAAAAATAATTGTTCACCGTAAGATAAAGGGTTTGTTATTTTAGTGAAAATATGTTTATTAAATTATTCTTTATCTCGGCCATTTACCATGTGACAATCAATTCCAAGAAAAACAAGAACTAAAAATCATGCGTCAAGCATAGATTATGTAACACTTTCCAACGCTTCCAAAATAATTTTACTAATCATACCGTTTAATAAACTAAAAGATAACATCTAAGTAAACAATTTGGAAAACGCATAACATATTTACAAACATAATTTCAGGCATTTCCAACATATACAATATACGGAAAAATATCCGAATACTTTTATTCAGTCCTGTATAGGATCTATAGATTTGTATATATACTACATAGGATGCTAAATTTTAGTTTAGTTAGGAAACGCGTAGCACAGTTTAAAATTCTCCGTCTGGGGTTTCTGTCAATAAACGGAAATGTGTTTGCGAACTTTTGTGTTTCCCTATATAGGATCTACAAAATTTATACACACCACGTACACACCACGTAATAGACAAAAAGCAAGTTAAAATTAAAATCGCGTTCAGTAACTCAAAACGCACTTCCAGGAATTATTGTTAACAGACAGTAGAGAATTCTTTTGCATGTCCCTGTAAATGAACGATGACTGCTATACACACAATATTCTGCAGTAAGCCTCTTGTCATGCACCTTAGTGATATATATAAATTTCAATGCGTTTAAAATAGTGAAACATTATTTAAATAAACCGCAGACGATTTTTCTCCATAGACGTAATGTAACGGAATTCTTTTGACTGTCCCTGTAAAGTAACTATAAGTGCTATGCACACCCTATTCCATATTAAGCTTCTTCTAATGCACCTTAGCGATATATATAAATTTCAATGCGTTGAAAATAGTGATACATTATTTAAATAAACCGCAAATTATTTTTCCCCATAGACCGCAATGTAACGGAATTATTTTGAGTGTCCCTGTAAAAAAAACTATAAGTGCTACACAGTTCCGTTGAAATAGGGAACATTCTATAGATAACGACAATATCATATAAAAATTTCTGAGCAATCGGAGCATATTTACGGGAGTTAGAGCACGGACAAACGGCCAGACGGCCAGACAAACCGAAGTCATAAACACTTTTCAACTAGGTTGGAAAGTGTTAAAAAAGAATTTTGTATGCGGAGAAAGAGGATTTTGTGGAAAAAAAAGTAAACAGAATAATAATAATAATAATAATAATAATAATAATAATAATAATAATTAAAAAAAAATAGATTGGAAGTAGAAAAAAATGTTTGGAAAAGCATTTTTATAAATATTGTTTCAAAACTTTTTCATGATTCGTTTTAAACTCCGTTGAACAATTATATTGAAGTTCAACGTATTTTTTTATTTATTTATTTCATTTTATTTGTATGTTTTAATGCTCCGTTTTGGTATTCTTGATTATATTTGAATACACTGTTTTCCAAACATGTCGAGCATTTTAGTTACCACGACAAAATATTAATGTTGTATTTTTTTAAAATTAATAATTAATTTATAATTCTTCACTAGAACATAAATGCTTTTGCTATTTTATTGAAAACATGTTTATCGAATTATTCTTTATCTCGATCATCAATCCCGTGACAATCGATTCCGGCTGTGAAGCGAAGAGTCTATAAGAAGAGAAAGCAAGAATTTTGTAAGAGGGTTTGGTGGAAATAATAAACATAGCAAGCAAACTAAATAATGAATATAAAATGCGGAAAAGGAACAAGAAAAAACTTTTTGGTAAATCATTTTTTAAGTATTTCTTTAAAACGTTTTCATGATTCGTTTTAAACTTTGTTAGACCATTATACTGAAATACGAAGTAATACTTCTTATTTAATTTTAATAATATTATTATTATTATTTTAAAGCTGCGTTTTGGTATTCCTAATGTATCTTGATTACCGAGCTTTTTAAGCCTTAAGATCAAATATTAATTTAGTAATTTCTTTAAAAAAAATTATTCACTAGAAGATAAATGCTTTTGTTATTTTAGTGAAAAGATGTTTATCGAATTATTCTTTATCTGGGTCATATATCATGCGGAAATCGATTTCGGCTGTCAAGTGACAATCCTAAGAAGAAAATAAGAATTTTGTTAGAAGAAGATTCTGCGGAGGAGGAAAACAGAAAGTAGACTAAATGTTGGATATAAAATGCTATAAAACGATTGAAAGAAGAAAAAAATCGTTTGGAAAGCATTTTTTAAATATTGTTGCAAAACGTTTTCACGATTTGTTGAACGATTATATAGGAGTGCGAAATGATACTCAACATTTTTCTTTATTTCTTTATTTGGTGTGCTGTTCTAATGTGTCAAGAGGCCCTGGAACAGGGCCTGATCAAGTTAATGTGATTTCCAGGTCCTGATACAATTTCGTCCCCCCCCCCCCCCCCCGCCAATTATGTGAATTTTTATTGTGAGTTCAAAACCCGGGTTTTGAACTCACAATAAAAATTCGCATAATTAGAAAAGGGCTGTTTTTTATTTATTTTTTATTTATTTTTTATTTATTTATTTTTTTCTTGTAATGATGATAAAGGACGATTTAACATGATTGTCTATATTCAGCGACAGAGCTCATGGTTAGAGGGTTATTTTCGGCTTTTTAATTGTAAAACATATTGAATTCCAAACAGTTGATAAACTTATGAAATTTAAGAAAAGGATAAAGCGTAAATATTTATAAATTTTTAAATTTTTAAGGCTTTGAAGTTGAAAATTTTGAAATATGATATCCTTATTGATCAATAATAATTGAATGTAAATTTCTTATTTTGCGATAATGCTTGAAATATGTTATTTGGGACCTTCTGAAAATTTGATTCACAGGTCCCCAGGCTCGCGGAACCGTGCATTAATTAGGGCAGGTCCAAAATGCCAAGCTTTTCCCGCTATTATAAAAGGCAGAGATCGGCAGTAGAGCGCTACAAGAAGCGAAACTACAGTAGTCGCTACCTTTTACAGCAGTTTGTAGTGTAGAACGCTACATTTTGAACAATGTAGTGTAGCGAGTAGAGCAATGCAAAAACTCAATAGTTTATAGCGAGAACCAACGCTACTTTCAACGCTACTTCTGGGGAAGGGGATATGCCATTCTGCAAATCACGTACCGAAACTAGTTTCTTTTGTCTAAATTTGTTCTGCTCTGTTGGAAGGTTACGAGTTCGATTGCGTAGCAAGTATATTCAGGATATATATTTTATTACAAAAATAGATATGTAAGATAAATTTGCTTACCTTCATTTTCAGCATTCGGTCCAGGCCTCTTAGTAATTCATGTTTTTCAAGAGAAGTTGGCACAATATATTTATACTAGTTTTGGAAGTATTTCATGATTGGGGATGTATCCGGAGGATAGATTTTTTTACACTATTTATAATCATAATAGATTTCTGCATTTTATTTTGCTAAAGTGTATGATATTATATTAGTAATTTAAATAATAATCACTAGAGTTGTTCATTTTAAAATTGAATTATATATATCAAAACACGGTACATTTACAATTACGTTTAATAATATGCTTTTACTTTTAAACATTTAATAAAGAGGAAATACATTTTGTATTTTTAACGCGTGAGAAACATTTATCCGAATGAATGATATTGAAAAGAAAGTTTTATGAGTTCTTTAGATGACATCACTTTTAAGGCCTTTGATTGGTGAAAACTTATGTCATCTTTTTTGCATCATTGGAAATCATAAAGTTCCTTCCGTCACTTCTCTGACGCGATAGAAAAAGCCTCTCAATTGCGCGTGTTTCTTTTTCCGGTTGAAATCTGCGGTCCTTTCATTCATAAAGATCGTTAAGAGTTCAAGGTTTCTTTCTTTCATTATTGATTATCAATTGCCAAGATTACTTTCTGATTATTTATAACAATCTCCTCCTTAATCTCGGACGATTGATTAACGAAATTAAAATTCTTTGGGCGTTTTTGAAATATGGGCTTGGGTGCGGGTTTAGTCAGTATGTGGGCAATCATATTCTTTGTAGGATAGTAATTTACCTCGATTATACCAATGTCCTTTAAATATTTAATGGAATGATGCCGGATATCCATGTGTTTGGTGCGTCGAGTATAATTTTCCGATTCAAATATTTTTATGCAGGATTGATTGTCCTCATGCATAGTAACAGGTAGTGACTGTTCAAGGTTTAGCTCTTGTAAGAGTCAAATTATCCACACAAGTTCTTGCGATGCGTTTGCCGCTGAAACATATTCAGCTTCTGCACTTGACAGAGGTATACAGGATTGTTTTTTGCTGATCCCTTAAATTGGATTTTTGCCTAACAAAAATAAAGGGTGTGTTACAGTTTGGAGATTAAAATGTATGGGGATGTTGTTCTCATTTATTTTTATTTTTTATTCGACTGTACATTTTATATAATTTTACTCCTATTTAATAAAATTTTACTCCTCTTTAAAATATTCCGAAAAATTTCTTTGTTTTGCATCCTAAATTCAATATTTCTTTACCGTTTCTTATTTCTCCTTCTCCGATTGCACTTTCGTCGCCGAATTGTCCGATGACAGTTCCAATCGATAGTCACAAGATATATCACCCAACCATCGCAGTAACTTTATCAACTCCTCCCCAAACTGTAGGAATCTTTGTCTTCTGATTCAAATGACTAATTACAAAGAAAACACTCGCAAATTGATTTTTCTTCAGGAAAAAATTCTAAAATTAAGCATCCTAAGATGATCACGCAAGCTGAAGTAGGAACAGCTATTGGAAAAGACATGATAGTATCGGAAATTAACGCCAGATTTTTTGTATCAATTAATTTTATTTTGAAAATTTTGTATTTACTGCAGTGCGCTGTGTTTAATAAAGGTTTAATCAATGTCATAGTTCATATGTAAACAAAGCATTTTCTGTTCATTCACCTGCAAATTTTGTCTCGCTTATTGCAAATTACTTTATATAGGAATCGATTTTGTAAATAATAGGACAGTTAAGAGTAATACAGCAACTGGAAAATCAAATGCAATAAGAGAAGAAGTAAAATTGAAAATTAATATATATTTTTTTAAGAATTAGAAAATGCTAAATATTAAACTGGATTTAATTCTGGTATTACATAGGAACTAAATATTTTTATCTCTCATTCGACTGTCGCCCTCTTGAACACATATGTGGTTTCAAAGCTTGCGGTAAGTTTTCAAAATTTAGCCCACTTTGAATCAAATTTAAGAAATGACTTTTATCTATAGCAATGCATTAATCTTTAATTCTATTGCAAACCATGGATAAGTTTTCATATAGCTATAAAAAGGATACATTTTAAAATAAAATATCGCCAAATTTAAGGTTTTAAACAATTTTAAAGGATGATAAAACCAGAAAAGGATAATAATCGTCAAACTTTTAATTATGGCGAATATGTTGCATTAAAGTTTAATTAATAAACAAGACTGATATACAAGCACTGTTAAAAAAAATAATTAAAAAAAATCCGTTGATTGTCAGTACAATTTCCATATTTTTACGGAATTGTTTTCTTTGATGAAATGGTTTCGTGAATCTGTTAGAAATTAGGAAATATGGATTTATGAACATCCTTGACAAATAATAGTGCTAAAAATCTAGATAATTTGTCTTTTTTCCTAAGGTTTTGTGATTTTTAATATCTTTACACTCTAAAAAAAATCCGGATTTTTACGGATTTATTTATTTATTTATTTATTTATTTGCAATGCATTAATAATAATAAAAAAAAAATTCCAGAGCTTTACTGAAATTGAAAATTTATCATTTTCTGTCAAAGATATCACGAAATTCATAGTTTTTGACCTATACACAAAATAAATTTCTTCGGGGAGAAAAAAAATCCATAAAAAACAAAAATTGTACTGGCAGTAAACAGAATTTCACTTACAGTTAAAGTTTTTTCAAAACATTCTTTCTAGTTGAAAAACAAATATCACTGTAAAAAGATAGATATCAAGAAAAACATCTAAATTTTCACTGAATTTAGATGAGCTTATAAGTAAATTATTTTATCGACAGTTAAGATACTAAGTCGGTTCTCAAAAAAATATTTTTCCAGTATTACATAGGAACTAAATATTTTAATCTCTTATTCGACTGTCGCCATCTTGAGCTCATATCGTGGTATCAAAGCTTGCTGTAAGTTTTCAAAATTTAGCACATTTTGAATCAAATTTAAGATATGACTTTTATCTAATCATACATTAATCTTTAATTCTATTGCATACCATGTATACGTTTTCATATAGTTGTAAAAATGATACATTTTAAAATAAAATATCGCCAAATTTAAGGTTGTAAATAATTTTAATAGATTATTAAGTCGGTTCTCAACGGAATTACAACTTGAGTTATAAGTGATTGTTGTATCAGGACGGTAGTTTTTTTTTATTTCCTGCACTAACGCTTCCGGAAATTCTGTTCAAAATGGTTCGACAGCATTTTCTGAAAAATCTTATGCCTTTAACGAAAAACGGGGAAAAAAATTCGATTAAGTAAGTATCTGAATATGAGCACTTGACAATTTGATACGTTTGCGAATAAAAACGACATAAAAAATGAACGTCATAAAGTAGCAAATTTGGATTTGAGAACAGCCTTAAAACAAAAATGACTTTATTATTAGCATAAAAATACAGAGGTAACAGCATAAAGAAATAAAACCTGCACTCAATCTTTATGAATAATTATACTCACGTTCAAAATACGGGTAATCCTGATTTTATCTATACAGATTAATAATAATAATAAAAAAAAAGTTTTAGTATCTAGACAACACAAACAAAGGCAACTGAAATGCGACATTTTAGACGAGAAGAATTACTTGTTATTTCAGACATTAAATTGCAGTTAAAAACGCACTTAAAAAATATTCATCCCCACCCAAAAATAAAACGTCTAGACAAATGCGCGGAGTTTTTTTTTTTTTTAATACGTAAATGTTTGAAATGTACATGGATGATTATTGAAGATATTTCGAATCGTATATCGTTTTTTTTTCATTTTCGATAGATATGTATCACATTTTGAGTTATAATCGATTGCTTTCCGCGATGAGGGTCATTATCACGAACAGGAACTTTTTGCGGTGTCAAAGGGATAAATATTAAGGAATGTAGCAAATTTCGTAATATTTTCATTCATATGTATGTTCAAGTTTTAAGAAAGTTATTAAATATATTTCTGATCAAATAATTTTAATATTTAAGTTTAAAATTTTAATGAATATAAGTCGAAAGTTCCCTCCATGGACATCCTTTATATTAACAATTTTAATTTTTTAATTTTTCTACATTGGAGTTAAAAAGAGTCAACTGTTAGGATTCCACTTTATATTACTTTTAATTAATTAACAATATTGATTCAATATGAAAAACTTACAAATTATTTATTTGCGTAATTTATACTTGAAAATAATGAACAAACAGATTTTTCAATGATTTTATAAAATAATAATAATAATAATAATAAAGTACAACATTCAAAGTAATGATGTTTCAGGTGTTGTAGCTTCTTGATTTTGTTTAATATTCAGTTTTAAGTTTTGATTAATTCAAATTTTAGATAATTCAAACATTTAACAGGGTTCTTTGGAGTTAAACATTTGTTTAACTTTATGTTACTTCTGATTAATTTGCATTACTGTAGTTCAATCACTGTATTAAAGAAAAGGTAAAAGAAAATGTTTTAAGAAATTACCTTTTCAACTGTTGCAGTTCCTTGCTGTTATTTAATACCCAAATTCAATTCAAATTTTAGATAATTTGATCATCCCCCCCCCCCCTTATACAGTAAAAAAAAAAGTTTTAAGTAAAAATGATTTTTTTAAACACTCTTTTAAAACCATTCCTTTTTTATCTAAAAAATCACCCCTAATTTCATAACTGCAATTCATGTTGTACCAAACAAATTCCGTTACAATAAGTTAATCTGGCGTAGGCTTTTATTATGAAAAGTCACCGCAATGACTTACGCTAGGTAGAAAGATCAAACTAGTAAATTTATTAAAAAAATTACAATTTTTGCTCTGTTTCTTTTTAAGATATGGCAACAACTCAACATTGTTTGCTCAACGTATACTCCTAATTCAATTAATATTAAACTATTAATTGATTAAAGGGTATTTTTTTAATTATTACTCTTTATTTATTATTTATATTTTCTACTTTTTATGTTTTAATTATGTGACTATTGCAGTTTAATAACACGTTTGAATATTTTGGCGAACGTGGTTTTGCGCATATAATCAACTGCATTGTTTTGTTATTCATATACAGTTGTTTAACCATAAAGAATATTTGGCTATTTATCCCTTGTAGCCGCCTAACTGTAAAATGCCTTAACTGTTTTTTTTATTAGCTCACAGGCTATCAAAGCCTGAGAGCTAATGTGCCCGTCCGTTCTGTATGTACGTATGTATGTATGTATGTATGTATGTACGTATGTATGTCGTAACGCGATAACTCTTGATAGAAATAAGCGTTTTGCTTCAAATTTTGGATATAGGTTCCTTATGATAAGGCGCTTCCCTGATTAGTTTTGGGGGTTCGTTGGTTAAGTATAAAGGGGAAAAGGAGGGCTAATCCCTCCCCCCTTAATTTAGATAAATGGGTTTTTCATGCAGGATTATCCGATATTCTTAAAATTTTGTATATAGGTTAATGGTGATAAGGCACTTTCCTGATTGGTTTTGGGGATTCATTGTTTAAGTATAAAGGGGTTAACGGGGGGCTAACCCCCCCCCTTAATTTAGATAAATGCGATTTTCATGCAGAATTATGGGATTTTCTTCACATTTTGTATATAGGTTCATTGTGATAAGGCGCTTTCCTGATTAGTTTTGGGAGTTCTTTGGTTAAGTATAAAGAGGGTCAAGGGGGGGGGGGTTATCCCCCCCTTAATTTAGATGAATGTGTTTTTCATGGACAATTATCCTTCAAATTTTGTATATTGGCTCATTGTGGTAAGGAGCTTCCCTGGTTAGTTTTGGGATTCATTGGTTAAGTATAAAGGTGGGATACGGGGGGGGGGTAATCCCCCTTAATTTAGATAAATGGGTTTTTCATGCAGAATTATCCGATTTGCTTCGAATTTAGTATATATGTTCATTGTAATAAGGGGCTTCCCTGATTAGTTTTGGGGGTTCAATTGTTAACTATAAGGGGGTGGGGGAACGGGGGGATGATCCCCTCTAATATATTGTCGATTTCTTTATTTTTCGAGGGGCTTATTTCAAATTCTTTGAAATAAGTGTATAATATACAATTAGTGTGAATAGCCTGTGAGTTCAATGCCCTCAGTTTAACTGGGCAGTTTCTTTTTTATTCATCTATAATTAGGTTAAAAAATATCAAAAATTTGTATTGTCATCGGAATTACCCCTGTGTATATAATTCTTATAATTTTAGCATATCAGGCAGTGAAAAATCGATTGCAAAATTTAACCTTTACATACAAAAACTATAAAAAGGAGACTGCTGTACACGGATATCCGTGTTAATTCTAATTAATTAATAATATCAATTTAATAGGAATAAACTGACGAATCTATTTATGTAACTTACTACTTCAAAATATGAAACAAATAGATTTTCAATCATTATATTAAAAGAAAAGTTTAAAAGAAAATAAAACACAACGTCCAAAGTAATGATCTTTTCAACTGAACGAAATCAAACTATAATTCATTGATTCCAACTTCGTTTGCTGGCAGGTCAGAGTAAAAAACAATAGACTCTAATTGGATTTATATCGAAAAAAATGAGTAGGAGATCAAAAAGAGATTTGTAAATAATAAAAAAAAGGAACGGCGAAAGGAACAAAGAGAATTGCGTTTAACGATAAAAGTAAAAGTGATTTTGTATTTCGACTGCTGTTTCCGCTTCAATTGTTCCATCCGATTGCAGAAAACTGAATGACCAGTTTTTATTTGTTGTAAACTGCTGAGTTTTATTTCTGTTTACTAAAGTCTTTGGATATTGTTTGTAAACGGCATCAATTGAAAAACAAACTTTAATATGGAAAAACTATTTTCTTAAAATGAAATACTTGAGCACATCATATTTACATCAACAAACTGAATTTGACAAACGTTTTAAATAAATGTACTAATAAACAAATATATGTATATATATATATATATACTTGTTTACTTTGCCTTCGACCATTTTCAGTAAAAAAATATCTCACCAGTGTCAAGAAAAATTTGTAAGAGCCTAACAAAAATGTAGAAATTGATTTAAGCCTTTTTTTAAGCGCTTATCCACTATTGGTATTAAATCATACTTTTTTTCACAGATTATTTTTTAGAATGCCTGTTACATCTTTTTTCATGTTTTTATGAGAGCAAAGAATATAAACAAGATCCTGGTTTCGTACAATATATTTTATCAATCACTGTTGTTGAGAGAAAAGAAAATAAAGATTGGAACAAGAATTAAAAAAAATCTCTGACGGCTCGGCCTACAGGCACAGGTAGATTTCGAAGACGCCGACAGTGGGGCGCCTGTTTGTTGGGAATTGGGGAAAAATGACTTTTTGCCATGATGCGGTAGGTGGGTTAGCAGTTACTTCAAAACCTAACTTGTTTATTTATTTATTTTTATTTTTTTCGCTATAAGGGTTGGTCCTATAAAAAACTTGTCAATATAAAAGTTTTAGATAATTTTAAGAGGATTTATAATAAATTTAAACGGATTTGATATCTTGCGAATTGACGAAGTTATCAATTTTTTTCTTCAAAAAACCTCTCCCCCCCCCTTGGGGCCATTTTTAATGATATCAAAAATCTGTCATACATAAATGTTCGGCCCTTTTCCTAGAAGTAATAATAACTTTAAGCGGATTCAATACATATCATAATTAAGAAATTATGGTTTTTTTTCTGTTTTCACAAAAAGCCCCCCCATTTCCCCCCCCCCTTTGTTCGATTTTGCCCATTAACGAACTTGACCGAGATTTTATGCCCCTTGATTTTATGTATCAGTTTGGAAGAGATTTGTGCAGAATGTTTCGCGTTATCGTGTCCATAAGAAAGTGACATAGATAGATAGATAGATAGATAGATAGATAGATAGATAGATAAAGTTTTGAACTGGGGGTGGTTTTGGATTCTGGGAGTCATGATCAGCGTAGATCTGTAAAAATTTTTCAAAAATTCCAACTTAAGGGAGAATGTAATAGGTAGTGTTTCTTACGAAATCTATCTAAAAGTAGAAATTAGAAAAGAAGTTAGGTCAAGAAGTAGAGTTGAAAAAACTAGAATTAAACCTTCAAATAGAATTAGCCGTAATTCGATCACAAGGACAAATCCAAGATGACTACATTTTAATATGTTAACTATAAACTAATAATTCCAAAAGAAAATTTACGATACCTAAGTTGGAATTTCCTCTATTTGGTGGCGATTAATAATTTGGTGGCGAGAAAATAATTCTGGGTTCAATTTGAACATATTCATACTGATGAAGATATTGTGCCACAAAAAATTTACTGTAATTTATTCAAGTAACAGTCACTGGATCTACAGCACGAGAAGTTGTAGAAAGTTTTCCGCCAACTAGCTATGCCAAGGTTATAAAAAGTCTTATGGCTAGTTTCGGTAGGTAATATCTTTTTGTTGAAGTATATATGTTAGAGAATTAATAAAATTAATTATGTTTGCACAATCAAAAGAAATGTTTTCTCTCGCATCAATATATGATAAAGTTGAGTCGTATTTAAGAGGTATTGAGACATCGCAATTGAACACAACCGATAAATGCGCTTCAATATTATATACAACAAGCTGAGCTTCGCCCGTTACTTTGGTCGTTTATTCCAAACGGACCTCGAAATAAACGAACTTTTGATTGGGCGCCCCACTGTCTTCGGATATGGTCAACTCGGACTTAAATAAAAAAACAAAAACAGAAAATTTCATTTAGAATCCTATAGAACCTGTATCAGCGTATTTTTAAAAGCAATGATTTTTGATTTATTTTTGTCCGAAGGGCGTTGCGTTTCTTTTCAACGAAAATTGACCCAGGTTCCAGGAAACAAAATGGCTGCTTGTAAAATTCATCTGAAGGAAAGGCTACCATTTCAAAGAAAGAGAAAGTTTTTCTTCCCATTGGAAGTGGGGAGAATGATGAATGGGTTACTCATTGTGTGGGTTTGAACCGCTTCCTGTTCCCTTGTGTTCAGACTCAGCCCACTGTCAATCTATAGAAGGGAAGAATCCCCCTGGTATTTCCCCTACCATTCCTGCTTTGAAAAAAAGTTGAAGCATGCGCACTGAGGTCAATTGCATGTGAAATCTGAAAAAGTGCTCCTTTAGCTTTAAATACATAGATGATAGAATCTTGTTTTACTGCTGAATTTTTAATAGCGTGGAATAGAACACATGCGGCTTTTGCTAGTTCTGATGCAAAAGTATGCCTGTATAATTTAATGAATTTTCTCAAAAGCTAAGTCGAAGAAGATGAAAGAGTATTTTTGGCTATGCAAAAAAGAAGAAGATGATAGTCGAGTAGCAATCGTCGAGTAGCAACATAATGCAATTCACGACATCAAATTTTTAGAAAAAAAAAATATATATTTTCTCAGGTAACTGCATAATAATATATGACATTTTCATGGAAATAAAAATAAAAGTAAATTTTTTTAATGTGTCATAAATATATGCATTTGAGCGGGAAATTTGTTTCTTCAGATATATGAATTTCTGAAATCAAGAAATTCTAAAGAAGTAAGAAAACACGAATTATTTTATTGTTTCTTTACCCAGTGGTAAAGATTAAAGAAGAAAATTGTCTAATTTGATTTAGTGCTTGAGCAACCACTGCAAAATCAAAAAGCTTTTTCCATTAAAGGAATGTAAAATTGGAAAGAAGAAGAAAGTACAATCTGATTCTTTTAAGGAACAAATTCATTATCTCTTTTCTTTCTCCTTTTCCGATAAAAGAAATACTATTCGCAAAGATTTTTAGAGTTTTTCCTATGACACAATTTTATTAAGTAATCTATCTAAGAATTTTCCATTCAAATAAAAGAGACTATTTTTCAAAATTATAGACACTATTTTAAACTAATCGTAAACCGGAAGAAGAAATACGAAATATAGTTATAGTAGTATTTTAAACTTAAAATCTCGATTTTATGAAATCCTACAAAACTTCCGGTTTATATATATGGTAAATCATTTTCTAAAACTAATTTTGGCAACATGTAAAGATTTTTTGCAATTCAGTCCCTCTGTCTAGTTATGCTTATTTATCTGGTTCATGAAGTGCACCAATATATTTTTCAATCCAAATGGATTTCGCACTTTATGACTCTATTTCAAGTTTTAATCAGTTTATTATGGGTAAGATTTCTTTCCTTTTTAATATTGTATTTATTTTTTATCTTTAAGATTTTTTCACAGGTTTTATTCATTGTTTATGAGTAGGTAGTCCCAAAATCATATTCTTTAGCAATGTTATGGCTAATATGATGATGGAACCACTCATTTTATTTGTGGTATTTAGGCATTTGGGACTTGATAATTATATGTCTAAATTCCACAAATTTTATTTCATTCATTCAATTTCATTCATTCAATTTTTAAATTAATTTCCTCTTCTTTTAAATAAGTTTTTGGTATCTATATTCAGTGTGTTGGGGGAATACTTTCATTGTCAACTAATTATTACATACTAAATCATAATTTCATAGTTTAAGTTGGTGTTATGGTAATGTTTCATTTATGGTTATATATATATATATATATATATATATATATATATATATATATATATATATGTATATATTTACCACTAGTAAACAAGTACCCGTGAACCTCAAATATTCTACAAAGAAAAAAGAAAAAAAACTGAAATCTGAAATCTAAAATCTGAAACCTGAAACCTGAAATCAAAACGACATAAAAAAAAAAATAATAATGTAAGCATGCTTGAGCTAGGAAGAATGATAAAACGAATAAAAGAAACAAAAATGCACAGTGGCAATTTGCTAATAAAAAAAAATATATTTCTTAGGAAAGTTCTTAAATTATTTATCTTTCCTCCTACTCTTACTCCTACTCCTACTGCTACTCCACCCTGCTCCTCATTCGAAAAAAGTTTTACATACAAACACAAATAATTTTTAATTAGGACAAACATAATGATTTCAGAAAAAAAAATGTAGATGCATGGGTGAAACCAATTTTTACATGACCTTTTCAAGATACTTTTCGTCTTCTTTTTTTTTTTTAAGATGTACATTTTACTGAATAACAGTAAAATTCTTTAGATATATGTGTAATCTCTTCAAAATTTGCACCAGCATAAAAATTTTAAATTCAAAAATTAAAATACAACCTTCTAAAGCCTTATCTGATGTATGAAATGTAACCTCTGTTACTGAACAACATTTTCTCAATTCATGATACAAATGCTACTTCAAAAAAGAGTATATTTTAGTACTCAAAAAAAGAGTATAAGTATGTATTGCAAGGAAGAGTATATTTTCATATGTGATTTGAGCAATAGGACCATTTAGTTTAAAACGTGTTTTTTTAAAACACAAGTAGACAGTAATAATAAATAATTATCATAGCAATATCTAAGTTTTGTTACTGAGAAAAAAAAAATAAGGTAAACTTTGCTAACAATACTGCTACACTGTAAAACAAAATCTGTAATTTTGACAAAAAAAAAATGATTTTTTTTTATTATTATTATTTTTTTTTTACAGGAAAACTGTTTTAAGGAAAAACAGTTTTTACATATGTAAAAAACTGTCTTTTTTACAGAAAAAATCTATATGTTCCAATAAAGTGTACATTTTACTCTAAATCATATTTCAACTTACATAATTCGCTCAACCAGTTTCTGAAATTTTGCTTTCTGGATAATAATAATAATAATAATAATAATAATTATTATTATTATTATTATTGTTGCCGCTAGAAGCGCCGTCTATGTAAAATGTTAAAAAAAAAAAAAAAAAAAAAAAAAAAACTTTTTTGTGAGTTGGGTTTGAGATGCCGATCAGTGAAGTTGTGTAAATCTCGGCTCTCGACCATTTTTATTGAGTGTTGTGAGATATTAAATGAGATATAGTCCGCAAGTGAGTTTATTTTATTTTGAGAGTGTGTGTTTTTTATTTGTAGTGATAAATAATAACTGAGCTATCGGCGTAACCAATTATTATTCGAAAATATTAGTATCACAACTGTTATTATTAGGATGGCAGTCAGTGATATCTACTATATATATAAAACACAAACGGAAATTTCATTCCGTTCCTTTATAACTCGAGTTCCGTTGAAGGGATTTTGATAGAACTTGCACTGTTCGATAGATAATTTTTCAGGGAAAGGTTTTAGTATATAACATATTGTTCTACGTACATTAATTATAGAATTTTGATAGAAAGTTCTGTTATTTTGGCCGAAAAGGTTACCATTGCTAATTTTTTGGCTACCATTATTGTTGCAGAAAGAACTGGAAAGGCTATACCTCTCGAAAAATAAAAGAAAAAACTGTGCTAATTTTATTAAGAAAAGAAAAGAAAGAAAAAAAGGAAAGAGAAAAAAAGATGAAAAACAGTTTTGATGATAGGTAATATTATAAAACGAAATATTTAATTTAAACATGATTGGGAATATTCGTAATGCTTAAAAAATTATCCAATTGGCAAGATTGCTATTGAACAAATATTTGGCAGTTTATCTTTTATTTTTGGCGATTTTGATTTTACTTTTGACCCCTAATAATTTGATTTTAAGCCAAAAGGTGTTTTTTTGTTGCAGAAAGAATTAAAATGGCTATACATCTCGAAAAATAAAAGAAAAAACTGTTACTAATTTTATTTTTACAAAAAAGAAAGAAAGAAAGAGAAAGAAAAAAAAAAAGAAAAACAGTTTTGCTGAAAGATTTTAAGCCAAAAGATGTTTTTTCAAGTGTACGACATCATTTTTGCAATATTTTTTTTTGTACTTTTCGGTTAGCCGGGCACCAGTAATATATATATACATGTATATATATACGTACACACAGATATATACACATATACATATATATACACTTATATGTATGAAGATATATATACATATGTATATACATATATATTTATAGATGTACCTATATCACTGGCGCCCGGCTAACCAAAAAGTACCCTTTTTTATTCAAATGTTAACTATATTGATAGCAATATACTTCTATTTACAATGAAATTTCGTTCCGGCTGCTTATAACTCGAGTTCTGCTGAATGGATTTTCGTAGAACTTAAACTGTAAGATAGATAATTTTTCAGGGAAGGTTTTATTGTATAACATATCGTTCTACGTAGCTTAGTTATAGAATTATTATGGGAAGTTCTACAATTAGATCAATCCGATTATGAAAGATTAGCCTTTTTAAAAGATTCTGCCGAATGGATTTCGATGAAACCTACACCGTTATTTAGATAATTTTGTAGGGAAAGTTTTATTATATAACATATCATTTTACATTGCTTAGTTCTAGAATTATAGAGGGAAATTCGAAAATCGGGTGACCTTTTTTTTATCAAATATTAGCCTTTTTAATATTTGATTCCGGTTGTGAAAGATTAGCCTCTTGAAAAAGTTCTACTGGACGGATTTTGATGATAATTGTGTTGTTAGTTAGATGCTATTTAAGGAATGGTTTTAGTGTACTACATATTGTTCTACGTTGCTTAGTCAAACAGTTAAGTGTGAATGTTATATAGTCAGGTGAACCCGATTCCGGAAGATTAGCCTTTTAGAAAGTTTTTACTGGGCGTATTTTTGGTGATTTGCATTGTTAAGTAGATAGTTTATAAGGATGGTTTAGTATATTTCATATCGTTCTATGTTAGTTTTAGAATTATGTGGAAAAGTTCTATAATCAGATGAAGCCGATTATATTATTATATGATATTAGCCTTTATAAAAACTTCTACTGGATGGCTTTTGTTAGTTAATTTGTTTGCATTGTTAGTTCGATAATTTTTAGTGATTGTTTTAATATATTGCATATAGTTTTATCGTTCTTTAACAAACACTAGCAGTAAATTACCAAATAAAATAGTTGGTCCTTAACAGCTAAAATTTTGACTGCACATTAGAAAATATAATAGCGCAATGGCGTCATTTTTCAGTAATGTGGAAGGATATTCCAGGTAAATATACAGATTGCTTTCAAATACTAGGTCAAATTAAACGATGTATATTTCGTTTGATTCCTTTGTAGAAACCGACCAGCGCAGCGGGCGTAGCTTGCTAGTTTTTAAATATGACTAACATTAATTTCAGCTATTAATTCGAAAACGTAACAAAGGTCCATCTGCCTTTGTAAAAGCAGAGCCCAAAAGTACTATTATTTTACAATACAAACAACTTATCAAAATTTTTAAAATACAAACCAAGATATTTTCTGACTTCAGATCAGATATGTAAACGAACGGGTGTTTCAAGATTTGCTTAGAAACGATGCATCATGGTGACTTCTTACTTTGTCAAAAACAAATGTTGTTTTGAAAAGACGATTTATATGATTAATTGTGATCTTTGTGACAATATAAGATGGGTGCATGGCCTTATAGTATTTACATGTTGCTATCGCATTTTACAATGCACACTTTTCTATGATATTTCATTTTATTTTTTATTTATTTTAGTATCGTGATAGAAATGTTTTACGAAACAATCTTCTTGTTATCTATTATATCAAATTCTGGTCTGTTTGTATTTTACAACTCCCCCTTCTTGAATATGGAATGCAGCGCAATGGAATGAACACCCCTTATCCGCATGAATCTGAGCTGAGGATGTCGTATAAGCTTTCATAATTTAAAAAATTGAATTAGTTTTCGAGATACGGTGTTTTATTTTTTTCTTTCTTTCTTTGTACATTTTAACGCAGTTTCGCTAAAGATAACAGCTAAATTACTCCATTTTTATGCAAAAAAAAAAAAAAAGAAGAAAAAGAAAAAGAAAGACAGAAAGAATAATGGTAAATAATGTAAATAATGGTACATCGTATGCTATCCGAGTGGTGAACAAATATCTTTATTTTTGTCTACTTTCAATAAATCAGTTTAATGAGTTTTAGTGAACATTCTCTTTAAAAATATGTAATGCAAATATTATTCATATGACCTACTTCCACATTTATTAAAGATAATACTAAAAAGCTGAAAGATTTTATTATTATTATTTAACGGTATGAAATATTTAACGATTTTGCTTAAAATGCAAATAAATGGACTGTGACAGAACATGGAGTTTTGAGCAAGGGGTCTGAACATACGTACAGGGCAAATTCTCAGATTAAAAGTTTTTGTCCAAACCCTAGCAACCCACACTACAGAACTTGGCGATACTTGCCTGGAAGAATTCGCTTAGACGAGTTAGACAAGTAAACATACATTTTCTTGGCAAAAAAAGGGCATTCTCTCCAAATTTTTATCCAAAATTACGTAACTTGCAAAATATAATTTTCATTTCATTTACATTGTAAACATGATTTCTTACATCAGAAATTTAAGAAATTTAATTTTATAAACCTTTTCTAATTGTAGATTTATTTAGATTTCTTCCCCTCCCTCCAAAAATAAAATAAAATAAAATAAAATAAAATATAAATATAAATATATCATGTCATGCAAATGCAGCATATCGGATTGTTATACTAGCTAATTATTATTAAAATAAGATGCAATGTTATTTAGAAATATATAATTATTTTCAGTTATAAAATTCATTCATCAATTAAGGCGTTTAAAGTCACAGAGGTGTAAGTTATATTTTATTTTATGCTCAAAATCCAGTTTTTTTTTTTTTTTTTTTTTTTTTTTTTTTTTGAGGGTGCGGTATAATGAATTTCAATGTGGTAAAATATCTTCTGGTGCTAACTACAGTGTCCTGGAATTGAGAGTTACAGCTAATTTTCCAAGTAATAGTTTGGTGCTTCTATATACTATACACATGCACTTAGCACCAATTTATAAAATTAGTAATTTGCACCACTGCGACTTTCCAAAGTTGTTTTATATGTATTAGCTTTATTTATACCAATTCAACATGTATTAAAACAATTAAAATGCAACTAGTTTTTCTTATATTAATTTACGCATTAATGTTGTTCATCTGCCTTTGTGATTAAAGAGAATATCGTTTTATAGTTTTTTTTTAAATTTTAAAATACAAACCAAGCTTCGTTGGTTTCACTTCATTATATATGTAAACGAGCATGGTGTTTCAAGTTCTGTTATATCAGATTCATCAAGGTGATGTTCTCACTTTATCCAAAAGTGCAGTCTGTGAAAAGACGATTTTTTTTATTAATCATGGATATTATGAGAATATAAGATGGGTGTAAAACCTCTAGAATTACATATTAATATCAAATACGTGGTTCTCGTACACTGTTAAAAATTTGCAGCAAACTGTCCAGTCATTTGACCGTTTCGAATGACCGGACAGTTTGCTGCAAATTTTTAACAGTGTAAGTGCCGACATAGGCAGGCAACCAATGTAACATTAGGAGAAAATAAAACGAGAAAAGAGGAACAGTCTTAGTCTAAATGTTAAAACGAAAATAAGTGAATTTTTTTTTTTTTTTTTTTTTTTTTTTTTGTAATTGAGGCTATTCTTCAATATAGAAGCATCATTTTAAGCAACAATTTCTCAATTACTTTTACCAATTTACACTCGCAAGTTTCACATCCTTATTCTGATTAAACATCATCAAAGCATTTTTTTTCATGCAATTCCCTTTTTCTCATGTATTATTTTAACGTCCTAAACAGAGATTTTTGCTAAAAAATCTTCCCGCATTATCATAAAAAAGTAATATTTTTTACAAGCATATAAAAATTTTGATTAAAAATTTGGTAAATTACACTGTTGCAGCAAACTGTCCAGTCATTTGACCGTTTTTATGGAAAATGGATATAACCGTAATTTAACTCTATTGTGACCATAATATGGGCAATAATATGGTCATAATGCAGTTAAATTACGGTTATGTAACCGTTTTATAGAAAAACGGTCAAATGCCTGGACAGTTTGCTGCAAACTTTTAACAGTATATATTTAAGCTTATTAAAAAGCAATTTTTTAATTATTATTACGTATACTATTAATTCAACTCAAGCATTAATTAATTCAAAAAGAGCATTAGCTATAATTTTACTTATTAATGGCTGTTTTACGTTTGCTTTTGCTTTGCTCCAGAATATAATTTTTTTAGCTTATTTGCAAAGATTTACAAAACAAACACCAAGTTTGTTTTTAATTTCAGATGTGTAAACAAACGGTCTGTTTCAAGTTCTATCATATTAGATGCATCACGATGATGATATTACTTCGTCAAAAACCAGTGCAGTCTGTCTGGAAACACGGTTTATTGATTAATCATGGATTTTATAACACTATAAGATGGGTCTAAAAACTATAAAACTTCTGGAATTACATATTAATATCAAATACTTGGTTCTCATGGTGATGAAATGCAGGCAACAAATGTAACATTAAAAGACACTAAAAAGATAAACGATGAAGAGCTTTAATCTACATGTTGAAACAGAAAATAAGTGAAATGTTTTTTTTATAATTAAGGTTATTCTTCAGAAAGACGCATTATTTTAAGCAACAATATCTAAATTACTTAAACTAATTAACGCTCATAAATTTCATATCCTTATTCAGATTTTTAAAAATCGAATTTTATACTATGTTTTTAAGGCATTTCATTCCATGCAATACTTCTTTCTCATGTATTATTTTAACGTCCTGAACAGAGAAGTTTTACTAAGGAATCTTCCTGTATTATCATAAAAAAGTAATGTTAGACACAAAAATATAAATATTTTCATTAAATATAATGGTGAATTATATTTAGGCTTATAAACTAGATTTATTTATTTGAATACTTATATTAATTAAACTAACAAAAATTCAAAAACAATAGCTAATTTCACTGATTAATAGTTCCTGTGCCTTTGCCAATTCTACAGAATATAATTTTATAGCTAATTTATAAAAAGTTCAAAAACACAAGCCAAGTTTGATTCTAAATTTTTAGATATGTAAGTCAACTGGTGTATCAAGTTCTGTTATATCCGATCAATCACGATGATGTTCTTACTTCATCAAAACCTGCAGTCTGTGAAAAGATAATTTACTTGATTAATCATTGATATTATGATAGTATGAGATAGGTGTAAAATCTCTATAGAATTACATATTAGAATCAAGTACTTGGTTATCGTAAATGCCGAAAGCTAAACAATTAATGTAACATTAGGAGGCACTAAAATAGAAAAGAGGAAGAGTCTTAGTCTACATGTTAAAACGGAAATTAATGAAATGATTTTTTTTCTATTAAAACTGTTCTTCAATAAAGACACATCATTTTAAGCACCAATTTCTAAACTTACTTCCATCGATTTACGCTCATATAAGTTTCATATCCTTATTCAAATTAAACATCTTCAAATTATGCATTAAGTTTACAAGGCATTTCTTTTCCATGCAATATTTTTTGTCGCGTATTCTTTTAACATCGTGAACAGAGAAGTTTTACTAAGGAATCTTCCTGCATTATTATAAAAAAGTAACATTAGTTAAAAAATATATAAATATTTTCATTAAAAATATTGATTAATTATAATTAGGCTTATAAACTAGATTCATTTATTTGGAATACTTATATTAATTCAACTTAAACAAATTAAAAAAACAATAGCTATTTTCACTTATTAATAGTTCCTGTGCCTTTGCAATTCTCAAGAATATCATTTTATAGTTTATTTGTAAATATTTCAAAAACACAAACCAAGTTTGCTTGTATTTTCAGATATGTAAGCCAACGGGTGTTTCAAGTTCTGTTATATCAGATGCATCACGATGATGTTCTTACTTCATCAAAAACAATTGCAGTCTGTGAAAAGACGATTTACTTGATTAATGGTGGACGTTGTGACAACATAAGATGAATGCAGAGCCTCTAGTATTACATATTAGTATCAAATGCTTAGCTCTGGTAAGTGCCGAAAGGCATGCAACAAATGTAACATTAGGAGGCGCTAAAATGAAAAAGGAAGAGCCTTGCTGGTTTGGGTGTTAAAATGGAAACAAATGTAAGGCTTGTTTTGTGATTAAGGCCTATTTTTAATGGAAATGTACTACTTTGAGTCTCAGTATTTATACATGTAATTTACAGACTCCTATTTAGTTTTAAAATCATTAAATTTTAAATGCGTTTAAGAAAAATCACTTGAAAGTAGTAGTAATAAGTCACCAAATATAACCACGATTAAAGATATATTAATAGGAGAAAAATGTTCGATTACTTTGTATTATATTTGAATAAAGATGTCTTAAAATTTTGTAAAAATGATTTGTAATTTTGTCAGAAATCAGAAATGCTATTGAAAAAAAAAGATGTCAAACAGGGAAAAATTTTGAAAGTAGTACTAAATTACATTTGCAATAATTCTTCAAAACGATAAAACTGTGAGTGAATTGTGTTTTAGCGCCAATTCTAATTTATTTTTTATTTTTATTTTTATTTTATTTTTTGCCTTTTATGGAACTTTCTATTCTTTTGTATTTACTTAAATAGATCAAAATGTATAAAAGCGTAAAAATACAGTGAAATATATGATTTATATGTTTTTGAGAAAGCTGTCTCTAAAGACGTATTATAAGAGAAAAAAATATATAGTACTAAAAAATTAGTTTAACACACTAATAATTAAATTATAATTATTATATAGATATGAGATTATGTACATTTACGTTTATATATCCGATTAAGAAAAATGTATTAAAAAATAAGAATGCTTTTTAAAAAAATTTCCGTTACATATAACATTAAATATATCGCTGTTTAGCATATTTTCTTGCATGATGATATATATACATTTTATATATTTTCATGCATATTATATTCTTAATGCATGTATAGACTAAAAATACACAATATGTGACGAGAGTTCTCTTTATTTTCAATACAAATTAAAACTAAAATATATGTTTACATAATTATGACGTAATACTACATTATATCACTTGATCAATTATACAGGGTGATTTTTATTTTATTTTATTATTTTTTTTTTTAATAGGAAGTACTTTATAATCCGTGAGGCAGCGTGACATTTTGTCAATAAATTTTAGCATCAATCATTTTTTCTATATGTGACAGTTTATATGGTACAGATAACGAATCTACCAGTCAGCTGGTGCACCAGTGGGGACGGTGTGATAGAAACATCGCACAGCTTGCTACAATGTGAAATGAAAGGTAACCCGGTTACTGATGATATCTTGAAGATGGGGTAACATCAGTAATCTGGTTGCCATCTCTTTCACATTGCAGCGAGGTGTGTGATGTTCTTATAGCAACGCCCTCCATTGGTGCGCCAGTTGACTGGCAGTTTCCTTATCTGTATTCTCTTACCTATCATGTATAGCAAAATCATCGACGCTAAAATTGGTTGCCAAAATGTGACGCTGCCACCCGGACTGTTAAGAGGTGTACACTAAAACAAACCATTTTTGTATAGGAAACCAGTGTCTAATTCATCTTTGCATGCAGGTGTCTCATTCCAATCTGTTATTACAACTATCGTTCATAACTTTAACTAAAACAAAGATATTTAAAACAACTTTCAACAGACTTATCTTACTTTGAAAAAATACAATGCTATCATGAAAAGTTATGAAAGTGTACAGCAATTCGCTAAATGAAACCATATAAATAGTCAATTGCATTCGGAAATATGGAGCATTTACCGTTATTTATGGAAGAAATGTCGAGCGTTTATGAGCTTAAGGCTGTACTCAAATCCAAAGAGGGTACTTACAGACACATTTTTTAATTCCTTTTTGTTCCAAAAGGTATAAAATGGGCACAAGTATTGTTATTCAGAAACTTTGTAATTGAAACACGAATTCCATTTGTTGATAAAGTCAGAAGATTTTTCAGGAAACACTGTCAAAGTCTGCGTTTTGAACCGAATTCCCTATGCTTCAGCGCCAGAATGGAGTAAACGTGTTGTCACGTGACACGATTCCCTTATAACTCGATAAGTAATATATTTATTAAGTAATGGAAAACTCATTTCGATTCCAAATCGCTTCAATCGTCAGGCCTACCAATTGTATTCCTTTGCGTTTAAAAATAAGTCAGAAATTGTGTCAGTAAGTTTCGCGTTGTTCAGCAGATCATTTGAGAATCACCTAAAAAGTCAAAAATTCTTAGGTGAAGCGTTTACGAAGCATGGGGCATTTACATTAATGGTTTCGCGAATAGTTATAAATACCAACTGATGTCTATCTAATAAATAAATTTGAAATAAAATTTTACTTACATCTTAAAACTTGATTAAAACTTAATATAAATGTCATTTGCCACATCATTTTACAGTGTTCAAATGTAGTGCTTACAATTTTTACTATTTATTAAGGAAAATTTTTCTCGTAACTGTGTAAAATAATTTTTATGTTAGACCATTATAGTTTATTTTTGCTTAGTAAAACAGTTTTCTCGTTATATCCGAGGTCGCAGTACAGGAGTTCGACTGTAAAAAAGATTGAGATTTTACTGTGTCATGTAAATATACATATATATATATATATATATATATATATTTTTTTTTTTTTTTTTTTTTTCCCTTTCTCTATATTTCTTTTTTCAATATTCTTTTGGTATGAGTAAAATTTGGCCAATTACCATTGAAGCATCAGCTATGGTAATATTATGTTTGCACATGTTAATTATTAGTTATGTGGTATTCTGTATACACAATATCATTAATTATCTCTTTGGAGATTTAAGTAGAATAGAACTTGATATGTTTTTTGAAATTCATAGATATTATAATTATATATATATATATATATATATATATTTCATCTTTGAAAAAGATAGGACTCGATTATAACCTGAAATCAAGGACGTATAAATGGGTAATTTTTTTTTTTTTTTTTAACTCCGCATAAATGAGAAACTTATAAACGGGCTCCAATGCATTTCAAGGCCTTCTCCAAATGTCTCCCCATCTCAATTTTTTTTCTATTTTTCGATGCAAAAGCTGATCCAGCACACATTTTGATGGACAGTTTCCGCTATTTTCGCAAGTCCACATTAGGAGGAGTGAATTCGGCACCATCGCCGACCCCCTCCACCAATCAGCGTTACCCCATCCATCATCGTCTGGCCCTGACACGTTGCACTTATTTTTGGGGTATACTGTACCATAGATATCACTTCACGAGGCAAATCGGAATTTCGTTATGACAGATGTTGATGACATATTTAATAGCAGAATAGCTTAAAGGTATAGGCATTATAATAAGGAAATATAGTCAGAATGATATTTTATTCATGCTATAATGCTATTAGAATATTGTAATATTTAATAGGCTGGATATATAATTAACATATGATGCTAATAAATATTCTTCTACTTTCAAACGTTAGATTTTTTTAAGATACATATATATTTTTTAAATTTTATTCATTAATGTACTCCTCGCCCATTTAGCGTTAACGTTAGCTCGTCCAACATCGTATGGCTCTCACACATTCCGTTTTTTTTTTTTTTTTTTTTTTTTTTCGTGTATACTGTAGAGCAAATGTCCTGCATATAACAGAGAAAATCGGAATTTCATGACTTAAGGCAAATACTGATTACGTGTTTCATAGAAAAATTACATACGATATAGATTTACTATACGCAAATATACTCAGAGTCAACCTTTATTATGTTACTTAATTAAAATACTATACATATTTACATTGTTGTAATATTAAGTATGTTTTTGTACGAATATTTCTGTGTGACAGTATAAGGTGAAGAAAACATTTCATGAGTTTCATATAAGTCAGTTCAGACTCATTGCCAAGAGAGAATCTGAATGCCATTGCCATTGACTTCTGAATGAGAACCACAAGTTTCCTTTTTATATAAAAAAAAAAAAAAAATCTGAAAACATTACATAGAAATCTAGTAAACAGATAGAGAGAGAGAAAAAAAAAACATATTTACTTGACAAATAAAGGAAATTTTAATGCAATATTGTAATTCATTAATTAATAGTGTACAGCTTATATTTAAAGTTTGGAAACTTATAATGTAATATCCGCATTGATTAATACCAGTGAAATTCTTAAAAAAATATTAAAAGCATTTTACGATGTTGTCTTTAGTCTCTTGGATTAATAAATTTTATTTCCTCCTATATTTCGTTCACGGTTATAATTATGCGTAGTTTTCAAATATTTTTGGAACTCTAAGATAGATTTTCCACTATATTGAAAAAAAAAAAAAAAAACTTTTTTGTATAAAAAGGGGGGAAAACAATGTATAGGAAAATTAATATTTATTTAAAAGGAAGTGTTTTGCTTTGTAATAGGGAAAATAATGAATGTTGATTGGATAAATATAAAAAATATGAAAATAATAAATTTAAATATATGCAAATAAATCAGTGGTGTAAATCCTGAAAAAAATTGTGGGGGGACGCTCATAGTTCCGAAAATATAGTACGTGTCACCGATAGAAAATTTGATATACTGGATGTTACTTCTCATATTGAACTGCAGAGAAAAGTAATTAAAAATTAAATAGTTTAATTTAATTTAATTAAAGTTTTTTTTTACTTGTAATGTTTTAAATAGCTTGTCCCTTATTGAAAAGTTCATTGAAGCTATACAATTAAGTATTATCATTTTCAGTAGAGATAATAACGCAAAGAAACTCAAAAACATACATAAATTTTGTCACATTTCAAACAAAGTTATACAGAAGCTAGAGGGAGAACAGACAAATAGACAGACATGGAAGACGATCCGAAGTGATAAACGCATTTCAACTTTTTTGAAAAGTATTACAAATTAATGCTTTATTTCTTAAAATTGTTAATTCATTAGCGTGCCTATCCCTTTAAAAATTTAATGTTTGGGTTGGGTTGATTATTGACGGCCAATTATCTACACTTGGGATATAGGCCCGGGGGAGTGCCTTTCGTGGGGGTCTTTCTAAGGGAACCTAACACGTATATACGCATGGATAAATCCACGGCTCGAAGAAAACCACGAAAACTACGAGCGATTAGGCCGACGGGCGCGATTGGGATCGAACCCAGCACCTCCCGTCTACCAGCTTCGAGAGCAGAACCTCTCAGCCACTGGTGGGGCAATTTAATGTTTGGAAAGTCTGCGTCCATACCGTCCCCTTGGAAATAAAAAAAGTCGGGGGACGCTTGCGATAAAATAAAAAAGTGAGGGGACGCCGTCCCCCCACGTCCCCCTTTAACTACACCACTGAAATAAATGGTGCTATAATGCTAATTTCTAAAACCTGCGATCTTAAATTCGAAACAATGCCGAGCAGACTTAGACAACGTAGAAGGTCAGAAAAAAGAAAAGAAATAATTAAAAATTTTTAATTATATATTAATCTATAAAAACTGAGTTTCAATACGTCAATATTAAAAATCCTTTATCTAATATGTAAAATAAAATACCGTAAGCTAATGTATAACACCTAAACTCTTTTGATTCTTTAAAATTCAATTTAGAATAAATGCATTATCTTGCACCTACATCAAAATAAACAAAACGGCATGATGATTGTACTTCAACGCACGCCTACAATAAAAAAAGGCAATTATAAATGTAATTGTTTTTGAAAATTTGAAAGCATTTTTATCAATTACTTCATTTCCGAAATTAGAAATTGTTATTAACTTGAAAATATTTCGTTCTTGCCGCCATCAAACAGAAGGGCGTTCGTTGGTTGAAAAATTTACAAATTCTTTTGCAGTTAAGAAATTGTTTGTTTACAGATTCTTTGGCAAAGTATTTGGATTTCCAGGTATTGTTTGTAAAAATAGAAATATTAAAAAAAAACTTCAAGTTTCACTACAGATTCCCTAAATGTGGATGTCATAATTCCAGCAAAAGCTGTTTAAAGTATCCAATTTACTGAAAAATATTGAGGGCAAATTCCTTTAGAAGTAAATTTTTATTAATTAATATAAATCTCTGAACGTATTTTAATATGTATTTCGAACATATTTTGGATTTCAGTGTAAAATCGTTTTCTTCTTTTCTTCAACTTATATTTTGATTTATTGACAAAAAATCAAAAGTTCATCAAATTATGCGCGTGATAATGTAGCTGAAACTCATTACTATATTTAAACAAAAAATAAGATTCATTTCAAACTTAGTAAAAAAAATAATACATTGCTTATTTGTTCCGAATTTATGAATATATGAAAGAATTAAAAAATATGTTTAAAAAAATTACCGAAGAACAACGTTTGTTACGTGATACTGAAGAATAGCTTACATGGCGACATAAAATATGAATTTTTGAAGCATTAAAATATAATTGAATTTCGTTAGAATAACTATGACACTTTCGACATAAAGTTATTATGTTTATTCTGATTATAATTAGCTCAATTTTTCTACATTGAAAAATGAAATACATCTCAAAATCTTAAAAATTTACTATATATTCTTACATAAAAAATATTTTCTAAATAAAAAAAAAAATGAAATCAATAAGAATTCGTTTACTTAAGGTGGTTCTCAAATTTTTTGCTAAACAACGCGAAAATTTCTGACACATTTTATGACTCATTTTTAAACTCAAAGGCATAAAATTGGCAGGCCTGACTATTGAAACGATTTGAAATCTAATGGCGTTTTTTTTCCTTTGTTTTTTTTTAAATAAACAAATTACTTATCGAGTTATAAGCGATTGTTGTTACGTGACAACAGGTTTTTCTCCTGCCCCGCATATTCGCATCCGGAAATTCGGTTCAAAACAACAACTTTAACAGTATTTTCTAAAAGATCTTCTCTATTACCAAAAAATTGAAAAGCCTATTTGATTACATTATTTCTGACTAAGAACAACTGTCAATTTTGTATGTTTCCGAACAAAAATTAGTTCAGAAATGGATCAGAAAGTAATTTCTTGAGAACAGCCTTAAGGCTGTTGTTTTCAAATACAAACTGGCACATTCTGATACATTCTTTAATTAATTTTTATTCACGCACGTATCAAATAGGCAGGTGCTCTTATTAAAAAACTGTGTAACCGATCTGCTTTATCCATTTTTCGGTAACAGAGGGAAGATTTTTTAGAAAATACTGTCAAATTTGGCATTTTAAATTGAATTTCTGGACGCAGTAGCTCAACGTGAAAAAAAAAACTGCCGTCCTGAGATAACAATCACTTACAACTAAATTTGTAATTCATTTATCGAAAAGTGTAAAAGATCTGTTCAAATACAAATCTCTTCAATAATCATGCTTTTACGTTCAAAATGAGTCAGAAAATGTGTCAGAAAGTTTTGCATTGTTGAATGGGGGGAAAATATTTTTTTTTTAGAACTGCCTTAATTCAAGAAGACTCTAGATTTTTATTCTAAATTTAGTTTTAAAATTAATTTTCTCTTGTTGTTACATGCAGAAAAACACTTTTATAAAATATATAAAATATTAAATTGGATTAAAACTCTAATGGAAATGATTCCTCATTCAAGAGAAAAGAAGCAATGTAAACATTTGTTCATCTTGGATGAATTCGCTAAGGTAAAAACTAAATTCGAAAAATATATAAGATAAATGAACAAAGGCATATTGTTATGAAGATTTTTTTTTTCTGTTACATATTAAAGATTTGCTATATTGTATATTAAAACTGTATGAAATACATCTAAAAACAGAAGAAAAAAAATATTGCATGTTTTCGAATTAATGTTGGTTTTGTCAGCTGCAAATATTCCCAGATAACAAGGAATATTGGGTTCTACTTAGGTGAAGATGCTCATCTGAACATTTTACTATTTGCTTAACAAGAAAATTCGAATAGGCTTATAAGTTGCCAATGAAAAATACTATTCAAGATATTGAGGTAAAATAGAAAAAAGTAATGTAATTATGTAACATGCATGTATGTATCTGTTATATATAAAAAAAAAAAGACAGATATTTATATTTTGCAATATCATATCAATGATTTCGTAAGAGAAATTTATTTCGTATCACAAAATCATGATTATTATTGTGATTAATTTTAGTTTAATTACGCTTCAAAGATTATTCAATAAGAAAGTTTAAAATTTAAAATTTATTTAAATAAATTAATTTTTATCTCGGTTTCTCTTTTAATCTCTGTTGCTACGTTCTAAAAGAGGTGTGGCAACAGGAAAAAAGATTAATTGTTTAAAGAAACCTATTTTGGTCGAATGTTAGCCACAGATTTTCCACGAAACATTAAAAAAAAAAAATCATTTTAAAAAATGAATGGTCGAAATATTTTTCAAGAAGCATAAGCAAACTTTTAAGACAATGTGACATCTTCAAACTCGCTGGGATTTCTAAACTATACACTAGACAAACACACATAGATACATACGCTTTATAGCATTTTTAAGAGTGGGCAATTCTACAAAAAGTGGCCGATTTACGTACTGTCCTCTACAGGCGTTGCAAATAATGAAATATCTAAGTTTTTCTCAAAAAAATATTCCATATAGTAGCTACTTTTGTGCGCAGTAAATATATTTAGGTTTTCTTAGTGGTTTTGGGGGAAAATTTGCTAAAATAGCATGAAAATGTAACGACCGTCATATGTACTTTTGGCAGGCTGTACTAACTTTTCAAGACAATATCTAAGCAATTTCACAATATTTCGTTACAAATGTTCGTCGTAAAGACGTAAATAATCCCCATTAACAGAAAAACGAACCCGTTTTAAACGCATTCAGTATTTTACAAACTGTAGTAGCTGATCAAAGTCATGTAACCAGTCTTGCTGTGCACCGTCACAGAGATCATTTTTAGTTATTTCAAGCACCAACAGAGTGCTCTACCCCTAGTGAATGTGCAGTTTAGTGACACGGACTCAGTCTGCAATGCGACAACTAACGAGTTAAGCCCTCACCCATCTCTCTGCTGGCCGAAGAATTACTTTTATTGGCTTTTCTTTCAAATAAGTCATAAATATTGAGATACTTTTTGTGCAGACCGTCACGCCTGTTAATCTAACATAAACAATAACAATTCAAACTCATCTGTTCAAGTTACTAACTTTTTACTTTGGTATGGTTGAAACAGTATTAGTTCCTCTAGACGTGGTCTGGAGTGGATGGACGTTCTTGACTCGCCATATTCAGTTATTTTTGTAAAGACCGTCACATCCCAATTTTTAATAAAACACTTTTGGATAAAATCTTTAATTACTAAACTGTACTGAACCATGTTGTAATCACTATCTAATAAATACCTCTTCACGAAGTAAGGGTAAGTACCAACCTTTAATCAAAACCTTTGAAAAGTAAAGACCGTCACAGGGGAATGTAACGACCGTAACAGACAATATAAAGACCATCACAGGAAGGTCATTTTTCAAACTGGTTAGTGACCAAAAAATTTAAAAATTCATGGCATAATTTGTCAAAATGTTTTTTTATTCTACAGGGGGATTTTGGTTCTTCGAAATAAAAAAAGAAATGTGGCTGTAATCATGAGTGTGCTTGATTGTTGGGGAAAATCATAGAGGGGACGGAGAAAAACTTATTTTCATTGAGCAAGAAATTATGAGAAACCATTTTTATCTTTGTTTTGTAAACAAGTTATCATCCTTGAAGGTTAAGAGGCAAAATAAATCCAATATTATATATTGGAGGAATTTTTTTTTTCACCGTGATAATGCACATTGTCTTTACAAAATGTACTGAAGAAAACTTTGTTGAAAACTCCTATATCATTCTCATAGTTTCTTAAAGTATCTTACAAAGGGCTGATTCCCAAAAGGAGATATCTTTTCCTATCCAAAACAACCATGGATTTCAGGTATACTCGTAGAAATTTTCCCCAGATGCCAAATTGGCCATATTTTGCAAAATTGTCTAGGTATAATCTTTTTTTTTTTTTCAGTACAAATTTTTATTCAGTTTTTCATCTTCACATGACCATATTCAATATAAGTTTTCAATCAACTTTTTTATATTTGTAGTTATTTATCAGATGTTGAAAAATGTCGAAAAGTTTTTTTTAATTATTTTTTGTCAAATGGAACGTGTTTAAACAATGTTTTATGTAGGAAGAAAAACATTAGTAATTGACAAAATGCACCGTAAAAGAAAAAAAAAAAAAGATTATTAATTTAGTAAGATATAATATAACTGCGAAAGAAAATATACAATAACCTCTTCCGAACTACCCACTATTCCGAAATGAATATTTTATAATCAGGAACCTCAGAAACAAATATATTTTCGAAATTCAAAGACTCATTTATAAAAACGACGTTTCTTTTGCTGCCATTGATTTTTAGGAACGAAATTGGTATTTTCTTGTTCAACAAACATGTTTTACATACAAACAGTAACTAACATTAACATTAATATTATTTCGCTACTCTTGCATGAATAAATTTAATTACGAAGCTAAAAATGTGTAATTAGAATTGATAGCATCTTAAAAACCTATATTCCGGTTTCGGAAATCTGATTAATATACCATAAAAACTACTCGGAAACGTTAAATGATTCTTTAAATTTTGGAAATATCTTGGTTTCTAAGATTTGTAAAGATAGAGAATGCTTTTCATAATCATGATGGATAACTCGGAACAGGTTATATTAGGTTTTCGTAGATTAAACAACATTTTGTCTTATTTTACAGTGTGCCAGTATTTGACCTATTGAGAAACAAAACAGTAATAAACACAAATTAATGTACAGATATGTTAGTTTTTGTCGGTATGCATGGATATGCAAATTTTGATTGGTATATTATTCTAGTTGATGTAGTTATTATTTTGCATTCTTCCCTTTTTACTTTCTTCTTTCTTTACGAGAAGAAAGCATTGGATTCATGAAAATTTTCGACTTCCGGTTTCCGACAGATTTATAGGTTTTAGAAGGTCCTGAACACGATTTGACTGTTTTCAGAAAATGTCTGTCTGTGAGTCTGCGAGTCTGTGTCTGTCTGTCTGTATGTGACAAAAATTTTGTGGGCGCTCTATCTCAAGAACTAATGCATGAAATTTAATAAAACTTTAGATTCAGTTAGTCCCTGATATAAATTGGTGCTGATTAGGTTTTGATGAAAATCTCCCTGCAGATGGCGCTGCTATGCTGCATTTTTCGCGATTTTCGTAATAGCTCTATCTCAATAAATAATGCACTCATTTTCATCAAACTTCAGATTCAGTTAGACCTTGACATAAATATACGCTGAATACGTTTTGTTGTAGATATCCCAACAGGTGGCACTGCTATACCACTTCTTTCCTGATTTTTACGATAGCTATATCTCAAGAACGAACGCACGAAATTTCCTAAACCTTCATATTCTGTTAGACCTTGGCATAAATAGATGCTGCTTACGTTTTGGTGTAAATAGCCCAACAGGTGGCGCTTCTATGCTACTTTTTTTATTATTAACACGATAACTGTATCTCAAGATTTTCATCAAACTTCAGATTGCAGTTAGTCCTTGACATAAGTTGTTGTTGATTAGGTTTTGGTCTAAATCTCCCAACAGGTGGCGCTGCTATGCTACATTTTGCAGGATTTACACGATTTTAGCAATAGTCATATCTCAAAAACTAATGCACGGAATTTAATAAAACTTTATATTCAGTTTACTTCATATTCAGACCTTGATATAAAATGGTGCTGATTCTTTTTAGTGTATATGAAACCTGTTTGAGATAGAAAAAAGTTTTCGGGACTGACACATCCGACTAGTTTCATTTGTTGTTCTGTACAAAAAAAAAAAAAAAAAAGAAACAAATAATAATGAGAGAAATAATTAAATTGTTCAGAATATGAATGGAAATTAAAAATTATTGGTTTTTCAAGCGAAAAGAAGTAGTACAAATATTTGTTCATATCCATAGGTTCATTACGGTAAAACAAACTTCGAGAAATACAAGACAAATGTATCTATTGCTCAATGAAGGTTTTATTTTTCTTTGCTATATCTTAAAGATTTACTGTGTTGTGTATTAAAACTATGTGTGAGATACATTTAAGAAACCGAAAGAAAGTTTGTATATAACCGAATTAACGGTTGTTTAGTCCAGCTGTAAATGTTCCCAGAGAACAAAGAGGGAGTTCGTCTTAGTTAAAATTGCTAATCTAAATCTGTTACAAGTTTTTCGCGAAAAAAAAAGAAAAAAAAACTCTCTATTTTAAGAGTTTAAAAGTTTTTAATGAAACATACTAATCAAGATACTGAGGTAAAATAGAAAAACTTGTGTAGAATACATGTTTATGTTATCTAACACAAAACAAAAATATCCGAGCAGATTCTATGATACCTTAGGGGCTTTTTTTATGAAAGAATTTTATTTCTCTTAAGAAAATCAGATATGAGCTAGACACTTCTAAGTGTTTTCATGATTAAAATCATAATCTACTAATTCAAAATTTTACTGTCTTTTTGGCTGAATTTATAATTTTCTAACCAGACAGAAATTATCCATTTCTGTGAAAAAATTACGCTATAAGTATTGTTTGCGTGTTATTCCCGAAATCAGCATAAAAAGTACCTTTCAAATGTTCTTCTTCTTCTTCTCCTCTTTTTTTTTTTTTTTTTTTCATTACACATTTATTACAGTTTTATTACAGACCAGTTTTCTCTTTTACATATAAAATAAAATATATGTTAAAACAAAGATTTATACCCTTTAAAATTTATTATTTCCAATTCTTGTTACTGCGTAAAATATATATATATATATATATATATATATATATATATATAAAGGAAGAAACTGAAAGGAAGAAATAATAAATATAAATTTAATTCCAACTCCAATGGAAACCAAAAATGATTAGATTTTCAAGTAAAATAGTGTAAATATTTGTTCATTTCCATTGGTTCGTTACGGGGAAAAAATTACATTTATATTTATATTTAAAGTGTTTTAAAGTGATTAACATAAATAATAAATTATGTAATGGGAAATTTTCTGATTGAACCAAACTTTTTCTGTCGTTTTATTATTTTTCTCCACTCACATGGGACACTGTTGCACTTAAAGTAATTCGAAATTTAAGAAAAAATGAAATATGTTTTTCGTTGACAGATTTCAGTTTATTGCCGTATCTTATGGTTAATATTTCGTAATCAGGTCCAAACACTGTAAAAAATATTTGCGTATTGCATAAAAAAATGGTAGTAACTAAATTGCCATCAAAAGTGCGGTGTAAGGAAATACCACTTATAAATTAGTGTACTGAAACACTAACAATTAACTGTGGTGTAAAAAAACACCACAGAAATAATTTCTTTCAGAAAGTTATCACTGTCTAGCTCTCGGTTTAATATTCGAACTGAAATCCTTTATCATCCACTAGCTTAATTGCGCATAAAAAAATTGTCATACATAGATTAATTTGTTTCGCTTTCATCAAAAACAAATTTAAGATAGGAAAACAGAAGTTCGAACAAATTTCTCAATCATTCCGTTTTAAGGAAGGTAGCTAAACGTAATTTTTAAACTAAAAATGAAAACAACTTCAAGTAACAGTTTCCTAATACATGGATCCATCCATCCTAATTTATGTTTTCCTATTTAAATTTGTTGATGAACAAAGCAAAATAAATGAATCTATGTATGACATATTTTCATGCGCAAATAAGCTTATGTAAGGAAGGATTTCAGTTCGAAAATCAACAATGTTAAATCAACAATTAGACATTGATAACTTTATGAAATCAATTATTTTTGTGGTGTTTCTTTATACCAGTTAATTGTTGGTGTTTCATTACACCCAATTTACAAGTGTTTCTTTCTTACGTCACTTTTAGTGGCAACTTAGTTGCCACTATTTTTCGTGTAATACACCAATATTTTTTACATTGAAATAAATGGCATATTTGAGTACATATGTTTTGGCGTAAACGTGTTGTTTTAAATCTTTAGTAATATTCACATCCATTTTAAGGACGTTGTGGTCATGATAACAATGCAAGAAAATAGACCCCATTACGGAAGATTAATGTAAAAGAAAAAGAAAGAAAGAAAATATTTTTTTATTATTTTTTTTAATTTACTTCGGGAAATCAATTGCTAATTGAAGAAACTCATTTCTCACTAACTACTTTAGATTTATGTAGCAAACACATGTTTATTGTTAAGATAGATTTTTTAAAAATCATGCTTGAAAATTATTTAAAAAACTATAAAAAGTCATTAAATTGAACAAATATTTTCAAACACATATCATTTGAAAGTACATTTTTTTCCCTACCCAATGATGTAAAAATAGAAATAATACTATGTTTAGAAGTGATGTAAAAGCAATAAAAGCGAAAGCCATCGCGCTGGTCGTTGCCACATCGTTATACATTCCTAAAAATGGTTTTTGGTTTTTTGGCTGTCGTTCCAAAATAAACCATCATTTTTTGGGTACGACAGAAAAGCCAGTAGTGAAAGAAATAGGACTTTGTCGCAAAAAAAAATATATAAAAAAATAAAATAAATAAATAAATAAATAAAAAACTGTTCAGAAAATATAAGATGAACGAATTTATTGCTATGAAGATTTTATTTTATACATCGAACATGTTAAAGGTTTGTTGCATTGTGTATTAAAGCTGTTTGAGATACATAGGAAAAGGAAAAGAAAGTTTCTTGTTTTCGAATTAATGGTGGTTTGCTCCAGCTGCAAATATTCCCATAGGGAACAAATAAGGAGTTCAACTTGGATAAAATTGCTGATCAAAATCTTTTACTATTTTTCGAGCAAGTAAACTCTAGTAAGATTTATAAGTTACTAATGAAACATTTTATTCAAGATATTGAGGTAAAATAGATATAAAATTATACAGCATGCATGTATTAATCTTGTAGATAACATAAAACAGAGACATATTTCGATGTATTATTTATCTAGATGCTTTTTATACGGGAATATTGTTTCTTTTAAGAAAATCAGTTATAAAATACAAATTTAATTTTGATTATTTTAAAGCTGAAGAGATTGTCTTAAAATAAAAAATTGATGCAGTCACATCAGCGGTATTTAAAAACACAAGTATTTTCCTTTTCAACAGCTTCCAATGTTGTTGAAAAGCGCTTATGACGTCAGTTCGTTTGCCTATCAGAACTCTAACCTTCGTAAATTTGCTTGCATTTTCACAAACGTTACATAAAGATGGGAAAAAATTAATACGAACACCTGTGTCAATTATACAATTATGCTACATTTCACACTTGCAGAACAGGAGCGTCACCTGGAGTAGAATTGTCATGTTGTAGACGTAAAAGGGAGGGTATCAGTTTCTCAACAGCTATCATTAGGTGTTGCATGCATACATATTTTTCTCTGCAGAGTTTTCTGTGAGACACTGCAATGTCAGACCTGAAAGACTTCAAAAGAAGCATGATGTTGATGCACATTTAGCTGGAGCCTCGGTGATGGAAGCATCAAAACGTTTGGACGATGCGAGGAGCATAGTATCAGACATTATAACAGCCGTACGCAAAAGGCGGTATGGTGGTGTCCTCAAAAAAGAATAGTGGATGAAAGACAAATATGTCAAAGAAGAATAGACAGGTGTTGAAGCACATAGTGGCCCGAAAGTACAAGCAATCGCTTTCCTAGATGACATTAAAAATTAAAAGTCACTTGGAGAGCCCTATTTCAACCAAAACTGGTCAATTTTGTTTGTGTTTTGGGGCCACGATGCGCCTTAACATCCGTCCATCTATGTTCTACATCACTGACTTTGAGGCTTTCACCATCATACTGTATTTTGAGTACGGCTGTTATAATAATGATACTATGCTCCTCGGATCGTCCAAACGTTTTGTTGTTTCCATCACCAAGGCTCCAGCTAAATGTGCACCAACATCATGCTTCTTTTGAAGTCTTACAGGTCTGACATTGCAGCACCTCGAAGAAAAAACTATGTATGCATAATGCATGCAACACTTAATGACAGTTGTTGAGAGACTGATACCTTCCCTTTCACAACCACAAGATGGTAGACTTATATTCCAGGTGGTGCTCCTGTTCTGGAAGTGTGAAATGCAGCATAGTACTTTACAGATGTTCGTATTATTTTGTCCTCGATCTGTATGTTATTTAGATTCGCAAAAGCATGTTCCCCTTGAAAAATTGCTTCAGTATTTATCATTCTTTACGGGGTACACAAAAAATTTCGAATACATCACAATCCATGGACGGTAATTTTTTGAAGTACATTTTTGCATGTTCCCATTGAAAAAAATGTTTCTGTATTTATCAGTCTTTACGGGGTAACAAGAAAAATTTCGAATACATCACGATCTATGGACGATAATTTTCAAAGTAAATTTTAATGATTTTATTAGCATTTCAAAGGGGACTGAAAGATTTATATAAGGCAATACAAAGTAATTTGAATACCTTACCTTCTAAGGGTGATAATTGTTAGAAATACCTTTCAATAATTTTCCATTAGTATTTTATCTTACGTAAGTTTCAGCTGAAATAAATTTAGTACACTTAATTAAATATACTTTTTATACAGAGTCACACAAAATCTCTAAGGATTCGAATACATTACGACCAATGTGTATTTCTTGCTTGAAATTTCAGTGATACTATATATATATATATGTGTGTGTGTGTGAGTGTGTGTGTGATATGAGTGTGATATGATGTTTTCAGTGATACAGTTTTTAATGGAATGAGACTTTATTTCTGATAGAAAGTGGGAAAGTTGGATTTCCCACACATTCCACTTAAAAAAAGTTTGCAGTAAAGAATATGTTCTGACGGATCCCTCGAGACCATCCATCTTTGTACGCTCATTAACTCTTTTTTTTTTTTTTTTTTTTTTTTTTTTTTACTCATGATGGAATGAAGAATTCAAATGACAAAAAATGTAAGTGAAGTAAAACATCATTTAAAATATAAATCTCAAAAGAAGATTATAACTTTTTAACATCTAACCTTAATTAACTTCCAAGTTTCTAATTATTATTCCAAGCGATGGCTATATTCAATATTGCTTCAATATCGTTCAGAAGATACACACACACCTTAACTTTAATATCTCAAAGTCAATTAGACTCCGTGAACCCAGAAAAACCTTTTTTGAAGACAGAGGCCCAGTTAACCTCTGAAATTAGGGATGCGCCCTATCATTCTGGGGACTCCTTTCATTCAAAAAAAACGTTTCCTGAATTCTACATACATGGAAATTCATCAATGCTAAAAATATTATTCCCGTGAGTTGCTTAGCCGAGTTTACATATAAAGAGCTTTTTTTATGCTCTCTGTATATACATAGAGTATATCAGAGTAGCAGTATATAGACTTGCTGTATGTTAAGTTACCTAGATGGTTTCTAAACAGCACATGAAGATGCCATATTGTTGATTAACAGCTTATTGATAAAATTCAGATTTCCCGGTTAAATAAGTTTCGTGAAGTATTGATTTTCTTTTGCATTAAGTTGCACTAACTTTTCCCTTCAAAAGTAAATAAATAAATAAATAAATAAAAGTCATTTTGGGGACACTTAAATTTTAGAGGTGAAGATCATGCTTCATAAGCCTTTTGGATAATCAGTCCCTGGTTGAAGATATCAAAGTCATTGCCTTTACATTGTTAAACATTTTGTGCTGCGTTGAACCAACATTTGGTGCTGCAGTAGTTGCAATCATAAGATGGTGAAATCACGTTCCAACTTTTGGAGCTTCGGTTGAACTATAACTCCAAATATTGGAACAAGATTTCACCATCTTATGGTTGCAACTACTACAGCACCAAAAATTGGTTTGACGCAGCACAAAATTTTTAACAGTGTATCACTGGGAATTAGACTGGAATCTTAGACTGGAATGATATACGATAGAGGCGTAATTCAATCACACTGAGATATACTATATTACACTTTTGAGAGAAACAGCTCAATTTATCTGATGGATCGATGTTTGCAGTAAAACATCCACTTAATTATCCGGCATTTTATTCAGGAAATTTGGCATTTTATAGTGCCTATTCGTAATATCAGAAATTTTAAAATTTGAAAGATTAGAACTGTTCAATCACATTGTAGGCCGTGTGCAAGTGTTTTAATCATCAGTGTTGATCAATTACCAGTTTTATATACAAAAACTAGACGTTCGCATTCAAGAGAAACATTCGTAGAGGAACTTTATAGCCAGTATGGTGAATGTTCTTTTCACAATGTAACAAATGAGTATAATGTATTGGCCTATATAAATATAGAAGTCATCTATGGCGAGGGGATAAAATTGGCGGATTTTTTTTTTTCTTTTAAACTTGGTGACTTTTCTCACGGCGTATTTGATCGTGATTTTTCTTTTCATCAAAGCAAGACTGGCGAGTATCTTTAAAATAATAAGAAGGAAAATAATTTGAAATAAATATAAAGAAAAAGCAACTGAAGTCTTGACTGACAAAATGGCGTCTTATTGACTGACTGTATCTATGCCATCTACTGTTCACAAGAATTCGGGTGATCTGGTTATTGGTCTACACAAAAGTACATCGCCTAGAATACATAGTGTGGAAATCTGTTACAAAATAGTACTAAAAAATTGAATCCAATAAATGTACAACATTGCTGAAAAGATAACGATGGGATCGCAGCGCCATCTGTTAGTTCTTCTCAACGTAAACAATGTATTAGAATATTTCGGCTGGTGGTAAGTATTTTAAATACTTAAATTATATATTTTTCTCCTCAGACTTATTGTGATTTTCATAAGCTTTTTTTAAATTATGAAAGCATGGCTAAAAAACGTGATACGCATTGTTTTGTCTCTGGTTGCAGTACTCGATACAAGAACAGTAGGAGCACCGTTGCACATTTATAGGCTACAACTTTTTAGCATTTTTTAAAGCATTAGGGATAGCCGGTTTCCACACTATGTATTATAGGCGCTGTAACAAAAGTAACTAGTCTAAGGTACTATATGTCTATGATACGATGGTCCACGCATTCATAATCACTCCTTCAAAGGAAAAAAAGTAGTAGGTAAAATTTTTGACGAGAGTATCTGTTTGTAAATATGACCTTTTCTCAGAAAGCTGCATAACCATTTCTGGATGTATTGGTGACAAATAAGCTTCAATAAAAAAATTTCTATATTTTAAGGGAAAAAGTTTCTAAATCTTTTACTTCTTACTTGCTTCACTTTTATCCGTTTATCCCTAGTTATTAAAAAAAAGTCTATCTTTGATTCTTTCAAGTAATAAAAAAAAGAAAAACACCGCACTTGAAAGTTACGTTTACTTTTCTATTAAATCTTAATTTTCAAATGATAGATACTGACGACGTATTTAATGGTCAAATAATGTTTTTATTTTTCTTCCATAAGAAGAAGGTTGGTGAGTATCTTCTAATCAAATATAGAAGAGAAAATTAGTTGAGCACAGCATTTCATCTAAAAGTAATTTTTTTAAAGCTGTATATTTCTTTTAGCACATGTTGATGACAAACTAAGTTTTAGATGAAAGTTTCTTTACTTTTTTTTGGAGGAAGAAAATAATGATTTCTTAAACCTACGTTTCAATTAGCATGATTCTTATACACTAAAATCTAAGCATATAAAAGGAAAGTAAAGAAAATGCCTTACCCTTTGAATCTTTCGAGAAAAAGGGAAAATAAAAAACATTTCACTTGAAAATAGCTTTGCTTTTTCACTTAATCTTAATTTTAAAAATGATAGATGCTGATCACATATTTAATCGTCAAATGATATTTTTACCATCCAAATAAGATTGCTGTGTATTTTTTATGGAGTTTTACTCTGTTTAATATATACCATTTCTGTTTACTTAACGCCTGTCGTCAACTTTTGCTATAATAAAAATTTCAAAAAATAATCTACAAGCATCTTTAATATATAAATTTACATATACATTTTAACTATCTTTAAATAAATTATTTACTATTTAAAACAAACCAATAAAAGACTCTGTAAAAAATAAGAAGGTAAATTCTCTGAAATAAGTATTGTTCTTTTAAAAGTACTTTTATTAAGACCTTTTTAAAAGCTGTAGATGACAAACTAAGTTTCTGGTAATGGCTTTTTATGTTATTAAGTCTGATTATTATTTTTTTAAATTTCGAAACTTTGAATTTTCTTTGTCAAAAAAAGATAAGAAGATAAACATCATCACACATCAAGAAATATCGCTTTGTTGTTTGACTGAATCTTAATTTTAAAACTGTAGGTGATGTGTTGTTATGTATCTTAAAAGATAATGTCGAGCTTAAATATAAAGATTTACCATCACAGCGGTGTACAGGTTACTATATAGCATGAAATACTCAAGTTTAGAACATCACAACATTTAATAACAAACTTAAAGAGCGCTCGATCTACAACAACTACAATTACAGTTAACCTAGGTTTTAGAGGTAACAAATATCAATACAGGGTTAGGACTTATAACTAGTGTTCATAGTTCATGGATAATGCCACTGGTGCTTACGACGTATTTAATCGGGAAAAATACTTTCAATCAAATCAAGACTGTTGAGTATCTTGTTAGGTGTTTTGCTGTTTTTAACATCTTCAATTTTCTTTTACGGGAATAGTTTTTAACATCTTCAAGTTTCTTTTACATAAAGTGGTTCTCAAATGACCTGCTCAACAACGCGAAACTTTCTGACACAATTTCTGATTCATTTTTAAACGTAAAAGCATAAAATTGGCAGGCCTGAATATTGCAGCAACTTAGAATCGAAATGAACTTTCCATTTTTTGTTAAATAGATTACTTATCGAGTTATAAGCTATTCGTGTCACAACACAATTTTCTCTTTTCTTGCTCTGTTGCCTCGAGAATTCGGTTTCAAACGTCGACTTTGGCAGAATTTTCTGAAAGATCTTCTGTTTTTACCAAAAAATGGAAAACTCATTTCAATGACATAAGTTTTCGAATAAGAACACCTGCCTATTTCATCCGTTTCTGAACAAAAATTATTTCAAAATTGTATCAGAAAGTAGCTCCTTTGGACTTGAGAACAGGTTTATGGAAAAGATTTTTAACATCACATTCCAATTAAGATTTTTCTCTTTTTATTTAAAAGTTCTACGAATTATGACTGACATCAAACAAGCATTTTATACGTGCATGTAGCATGTATTGAAATAAAATATGTATATTTTTTATACTAAAAAAAGTTTCTTTAAAGAAAATGATACCCCAGAAATTCATACTTAAAAATGCTCCATGTGATTTCTAAATAATTGAAAACCAGTGATTACCTTAATATAGGTTCAGCTTCTAAAAATATACAAATATATACATTGGTTTTGATATACATAAATTATTATCAAAATTATGCAATTTATTGAAGCATATTGGGCAAGTGTTCTTTCCCCTTTTTTGGTTTTTCTCTGAATTTCCCTTCCATTTGATGGCTATAACTTTGGTAATTAATCTTTGTTTTGTAAACGGATATCCATTTATTTAAAAAATAAAACAATTAAAGTGTTTGTAAAATATCAAAGTGATTGTAGAAAAAGTAGTTCGCATGGGACATTTTAATCATAGGCTAAATGTGAGATTTTAAAACTGCTTAAAATTTGCTGAAAACTTGTTTGAATGGAAATCACACTCTGCCTGGTTTAAGGTGAATATAAATAATTTATCAAAGAATAATTAAAACTCCTTAATAGAAACTCACCAGTCTTGCATAGATGGAAGAAGTATTATTTGACGCTTGTATGTCGTCAGCATCTATAATTTTAAAATTGAAATTCTGTCAAAAGGCAAAGTAAATTTCAAGTACTTTTTTTAATATTCTTGAAAGATTTAAAAGTGTACGTTACTTAAAAAAAAAAAACAGATTTAAACTTATAAAAGTGAAGCTAATTAAAACTAAAAGATATAAGAAATTCTTTCTCTTCTTCCTTCAAAAATATAAGAAAAACTTTTATTTGAAACGTTAGTTTTTCATCAACTTCTAATTAAAAGAATAAGCAGGTTTATGAAAAACGTACAATTAACAGATTTTAAAAAAAATATTATTAAAGAAAAATTAAAATCAATCTGATTTTTAATGACCTGATTCTTTATTTAATTGTTTTTAAATTTCAATCATTTTCGAAGTCAACCATCCTTTTAATCCCTGCACATTCTTTCAACAGTGGTGATGACAAGCCAAATTTTATATGAAAATCTTTTCATACTTTTAAAGAAAGATGAAGAATTTCTTATATCTTCTAGTTTTAATAAACATCACCCTTGAAGGTTACTTCACTTTTTGACTAAGCTTAATCTTGAATTTTTAAATGCGTATAAGATTTATTTAATCGTCAAAAGGTATACTTTCCTTTAAAACAATATTAGTGAGTATATTTTAAAATATAAGAGCAAAATAAATAAATAAATAAATAAAATTGTTAGGGGAACCGTCGGTAGCATGATTAATTTTCTATCTTAATAAATTGTTATATCAGTCTTCATATTTTAATATACATTTTCATCTTTCGATAATGGTAAAGAATATTGTTTCGGCTTACTTGAGATTTTCCTTTAGCGCACAGAATATCCACAGTGTATCCAAATATTTATCCCTTTGAATGATCGTCGTGTCACTGTATTTGAATAGTAAGAAACATTATTATTAGAAAATAACATTGTGTGAAATAAGAAGTAGATCCATTTTCCTTTGAATATAATATTATAATTCTTGGCTAGATATGTACATTTTTATCGCGTTTTGGAGACTGCATATAAGTGCTCCAATTTTACATTATATTTGAGATATATTTACATCATATATATACAAGAACGTCTTAAATGCTCGGATACATTTCGGAAACTGAGGGAGAATTGTTATTAAGTTCAGTGCACGCGCGCGGGATATCAGCTGTAGGTTGAAGTAGGGAGGTCTGCAGAATTTCACAGTTAATTGGTTTCGACAGTCTCTGGTTTTATTCACTATGTTTTGCATCTGCGGTTATCACTTAAAGTACTTATAGTTAATTGGGGTCTGGTTTTTAACATGTTCTTTCGATCGTTCACTGCACGTGGAGATTATTAACTGCATAAAACAGGTTTCTCCGTCAAAAATAAATGTGCGTTTTTTGTAAATTTGCTTATACGTGTATGACAAACTAAGTTTCAGATAAAAGGCTTCTTATATTTTTGAAGGAAGAAGAAAAAGAATGTCTTAAATACTTTAGTTTCAAGGACTTTTTTAATTTAAATCTATTTATTTATTTATTTTTAAAATAACGTACACTTTTATTCTTACAACGATTTTAAAAAAAGTAAAAAAAAAAAAAAAAAAAAAAAAAAAAATGTTTTTTTTTTTTTTTTTTTTTTTTTTTTTTGTAAACCTGCTTATAAGTTGATGATAAACTGAGTTTCAGATAAAAGGTTTCTTACATTTTTGAAAGAAGAGAAAATTTCTTATATATTTTAGTTTTAATTAGCTGCACTTTTTTTAGTTTAAATCTAATTATTATTTTTTTTAAATAGTGTACACTTCAGTTCTTTCAACAGTAAATAATAATAATAATAATAATAATAATAATAATAATAATAATAATAATAATAATAATATGCTTTTTGACAAAGTTTTAATTTTAAAATGATATTGTTTTACTAAACACCTGTCGCCCTCTTTTACTCATAAAAATAAATAACTTAAATCTACAAACAAACCTTGAAATGCGTTATTTACTACTTAAAAAAAATCATATATTTCAAAGATATCAATATAAATCACTGATAAAAGTAACAAGAAAAATTCTTTGAAATAGGTAGAGCTTTTAAAGTATATATATTTTTTTCAGCTTAATATATATATATTTAAAGATTTTGATGACGAACAGAGTTTCAAATAAAAGTTTTTGATATTCGTCAAGAAAGAAGAGGAATAATTTCTTTAATCTCTTTAGTTTTAATAAGCTTCACTTAATCTTATTCAAATTATTATTTTTTTTTTTTAGTCCTCAAATTTTGTTTCTTTCGACAGAGGGGAAAAAAAAGAAAGAGAAGAAAATCACTCTTGAAAAAAAAAAAATCCTTGTTTTAACTAAATCTTAATCTTAAAATGATAGATGTTGACGATGTATTTAATCATTAAATAACATTTTTTCCATCAAAGCAAGATTTGTGATTATCTTTTATGGAGTTTTACACTTTAGAACATCTTTCATTTCCGTTTAGTTAAAGTCTATTGTCACCTTTTGCTGATACATGCAAAATGAAAAAAAAAAAATCTACAAAAAAAATCTTTAAATATATTATTTATTACTTAAATAATAACCATATGTTTCAAAGAGATCAATATAAATCACTGATAAGAGTATCGGAAATTCTTTGAAATAGGTAGAGCTTTTAAAGTATTTTTTCTTATTTGAAAGCTTCCTATTTCTTGTAAGAGATCTTAATGACAAGTAAAAGTCTTTTCATTTTCATCAAGGAAGAAGAGGAATAATTTCTTAAAACTTTTTTTGTTTTAATTAGCTTCACTTATATAAGTCTAATTGTTTTTAAAAAGTCCTCAAAATTATTTTTTTTCGACAGAGAAAAAAAAAAAAAGGAAGAAAAAAAAATTACCCCTGAAAAAAAAAAAAATCCTTGTTTTAACTAAATCTTAATCTTAAAATGATGGATGTTGACGATGTATTTAATCATCAATGAATATTTTCCCACTAAAGCAAGATTGGTGAGTATCTCTTATAAAGTTTTACACTTTTGAACATCTTTCATTTTCGTTAATTAACGTCTGTTGTCACATTTTGCAGATATATGTAAAATAATAAAATGTACAAACAAACAAATCTTCATATATATTATTTATTTTTAAAACAAATCACGCATTTCAAACTGATGAATTACAAATCGCTACAAAAAATGAAAAAGAAAATTATTTTAAACGTCATTTTTTAAAAGTAATTTAATAAGAGAGCTGTATATTGATTTCAAAAGATGTTGATGACAACCATAAAAAAGTTTTATTATCTTAACGGAAATAGAGGAAAGATTTTTTTTTAAATAAAATTATTTTAATTTTAATTAACTTAATTTATACACTGTAAAAAAACTGTGATTTTGACAAAAAAGTATCGTATTTTTTTACAAAAAGAAACTGTTTTAAAGAAAAACAGTTTTTATCTGTAAGAAAATGTGGATTTTTGTCATTTTTACAGAAAAAAAAATCTATATGTTTTACAGAAAAAAAACTGTTTTAATGAAAATATATGGATATTTTCTGTAATTTAAACGGTTTCCATTACGCCAAAATTGACAGTTTTTTTTCTGTCAATTTGAGATTTTTTTGTTATTTTTTTTTTTTTTACAGTGTATATTTCTAATTATTGTTAAAACGTTCTGAAATTTTCAATCTTTCTAAAGAAAAAAGTAGAAAAACATCGCACTTGAAAATATATTTGCTTTTTGACGGAATCTTAATCAAAAAATGATAGATTCTGACGACGTATTTAATCGTCAAATAATATTTTTTCCACCAAAACAATATTGGCGAGTATCTTTTACAGAGTTTTAAACTTTTTAACATCTTCCATTTTCGTTTACTTAACGCCTGTCGGCACCTTTTGCCAAAACATTTGAATCTAATATATATTACTAACTCAGTACATTTATCTTATCATGCCACAGCGTATATCATTAATCAAATAAATCGCCTTGAAGTGGATTAACTTGGCCGTAATTGTTTATTATTGTAATAGATTTTTAAATGGTGTCGGATAGCTTGTTTGAAACGGTAGTCAAAACACTAACATATAATCAATTAATTTTATATCTTTGACTGCCATGGTCGTGTGGTTTTATATTATTCAATAATTAGCTTTATATACTTACGAGATCGTTATAAATGTGTTTATGTTAATTCAACCATTAATTAAATATTTACTTTTATATAGGATTAGTGTAATTCATCGTTATTTAGACAGATTTGTTAATTTAATATAAACAAATGCTTGAAAAAGTTCCATCAGTGATTTTTAATGGTTATCATAACTTTCAACGCACAATGATCTTTTTTATGAAGTGTTCTACTTTAAAGAAGTCTCTATTACATTCGCTATATTTTAATTATTGACTATTTTTATTAACTGTTTCAAACTTTTTGTTGACTTCCATACTCGTATGGGTTAAAGTAATTAAACATTTATCACATTTTGTAGTTATGCGATTCTATTTCAAAGTATTCTCTGTTATTTCCACTATATTTTTTTATTCGTGAATATTTTTATTAACTTTTTAAAGAAATCCTTGTTTAGTGTCATAACCGCATGGTTTAATATTTTTGAATTATTACTAATGCCGGACCGAGACAAGTTTTTCAGCCTGAAACCGAATTCCAGTCCTTTCTCGAGTTTCGAATGAAAACGAAACTCTTTCAAATGAAAATTTAAATTATTGATAAAACATACAAACAAAAATTGTATTTATTAATTATGCATAAACCATGCATACCTATCTACAGAGACAGACATATGTGTATGTGCCTATGTTTGTTTTCAATAAAAGGAAAAATATTATATACTTAAAAAAAATGTTTTTTTATCCTACGAAAATATAACTTACCCACAAACGAAAATGTACGAAAACCTCTATCAAGTTACCCACGTTCCAGAAAAGCATTCTTTATCTTTAAAAATAATAATCTCTCCAAGTAAATTTTCGAAATTTAAAGAAGCCTTTATGAAAATAAAGTTTCTTGGGCAGGCATACTGATTTTCGGAAACATCTCAGGGTATTTTATATGGTACATTAATCAATTTTCTGAAACCAGAATGTAGGTTTTTCGGATTCTATCAATTCTCAAGTAAACATTTTCATGTCCAACAGACGTGTTTTACATACAAACATGATAAATTAGCAACATTAACATCAACATTAAATTTAATATTATTTTGTTATACTCTTGCAAGTATAAATTCAGTTACGCAGCTGAAAATGTTTACTTAAGAATCGATAGAAACATAAAAATCGATATTCTGGTCTGAAAAAACTGATTAATACACTTTTAAAACTACTGGAGAACGTTTCCGAAAATCAGTGGTAGCAAAAAAAAAACCCTGTGTTTTTATAGATGCTTCTTTAAATATCGAAATTAATTGGTTTCTGAGATTTCTAAAGATAAAGCATGCTTTTCGGAGTCGTGTGCAACTCGGAACAGGTTAGTTTATATTGTCGTGCGTGGTTATATTATATTTTTGTTCATTAAGAAACATTTGTCTTTTTAGGTGCGTTCGTAATTATATAAATACGTAGCCCTATTGTCGTTGTCTGGTCCGCCCGTCTGCCTGTCCGTCCGTCCGTCTGTCCGCATATAACAACGCAAAAAACTACCCAAACGAATGGTTTGAAATTTAAGATATATTATCTCTGCAGAATTTTGTCGAGACATTTCAAATTTTATGAAAATCGAATCAAAACTTTAGAAAATATTAATAAAAATATTTATTAAGAAATTTGAATTTTTTTTAAAAATCGGTGCTTTTTTGTTATAGGAGTTTCCGAGGTTTAATCGTCAAGCGACCGAGATACTTATTTTATGACACAAATTAATCTACAGACGATATAATTAATTTCACAGAATTAAAAACCATCAAGATATGGATATTTATATAATTAGCTATAGTACGAACGCACCTCATTTGTCACGTTCAACGTACAATTTCCAACTTGTTTTAATTTTATAATCCTTATTTTTTAAAGTTTTACAATAAAAAATCTGAGGCATTTATTCATTACTAACTTTATAATTATGCATGCATTAAAAACTTTTGCACAGAGCACAGTGTGGTATTTAGTCTCAAAACCTGGCCAACATTATTTTATACTTCTAAAGGCTACACATCTACGTTTCTATTAGCTCACAGGCTATCAAAGCCTGAGAGCTAATGTGCCCGCCGGTTCTGTATGTACGTACGCATGTATGTACGTACGTATGTATGTATGTATGTACGTAACGCGATGACTCTTGATAGAAATAAACGTTTTGCTTCAAATATTGTTTATAGGTCCATTGTGATAAAGCGCTTCTCTGATTAGTTTTGGGGGTTCATTGGTGAAGTATAAAGGTGGGAACGGGGGGGCTAACTCCCCCTTAATTTAGATAAATGAGTTTTTCATGCAGAATTATCCGATTTTCTCCCAATTTTGTATATATATTCATTGTAATAAAGCACTTCTCTGGTTAGTTTTGGGGGTTCATTGGTTAAATATAAAGGGGGGAATGGGGGGATGATCCCCCTTAATATATAGTCGATTTCCTTATTTTTCGAGAGTCAAGAGTATAATATACAATTAGTGTGAAAAGCCTGTGATCTCAATGTCCTCAGTTTAACTGAGCAGTTTTCTTTTTTACTTGAATTGTAGAGTGAAAACGGTAAAATAAAGTCTTATTTATAAATGAAAGCATTTATTCACCAATTTCATCGCTATTACTGTCTTTAAGAATATTAACATTTGTAATATCACTTTCTGATAACAGATGTAAAACTTCAGAAGATAAGGGCTTTCTTTTCTAGTTTGTGTTGCATTTCATGCCAATTATTATTGGGTCAGAAGTTAAAAGAAGCCTATTCAGGACATCAATGTACAGGCCACTCGCGAAAACTTTCTTCTGTAGTTTAATTTAAATGACCTAATATGTTCATTGCGAGCTTCTGCAGCCTCTTCAGATAGTTGGCCTATTGGCAGAATAGCTTTTTTTTTTATATAAAGTCTGCTCCATGACGAAGTACCTTGTGCATTGTATAGGCGACATGGGATAAAAACCATATAGTGACACATACAGTTCAGCCGTCTCTTAGCAATATTTTGCAAATTCTTCTGTATTAATTTTGTATTAGTATTGTTTTCTGCAAATATTATCCTTGTTTTAATAAGTAGCTACCCATTTTTTTTTGAACTGATGTTTAATAATGGAGATCTTTTGCTTCATCTCAGCTATCCTTGTATAACCTTCAGAATAATTTCTCAATAATTCTTGCTGCATAAATTGATGATTTCCATGACTGATTTGAGTATTGCATGATGGTATACAACTCATTTCGAGTCATAGATCTCAATTCAGAATGCTCTGTTACCAAAATAAATAAAATAAATAAATAGCAGTAATTTATATAAAAAAATGTAGGAACCAGCAAAAAAATTCGTTAAAAATAGGGGGGCGGTTTCGGGCGGCTGATTTTTTTTATAATTGCCTTGTATACTAAGTACTGCATATTACACAATAGTTTTCATCACTTAAATATGTTTAAAAATATAACAAAATCCTTTCTAAATATTATAAATAATTATTTATGCCACTATTAACAATACCTAAGTTGTCGACCCTATAGACAAAAAATCTGCAGGATATTCATTAGGTAAATGTAGTGTGTATAAAGTGTACATACCCAGTTCAGAATAATCCATCACAACAACAACCATTAAATTGTTTAGACAATAAACTACAAGAGATTTTAAAACACTAAAATCTGAGCGCATCGTAAAATCACAGGACTATACTGGAAGCGAACTGCAATTTCAGACTGATCGCGTGGCGCGCTGCGTTGTGCTAGCGCATTGCACGTTTCGCCTTTGAATGCAGTAACTATTAAGCTTTTTGAGGAATAATATACAGGGTAGGAAACCGATTTTTAAAAAAATCATTTTTGGCCATGTTTTGGGACTAAATACCACACTGTGCAGAGTCTCAAAATGCTGTATTTTTATCTTTTAATCTGATCGAAAATAAATATTTCATACGTCAGTAGAAATTAAAAAATACATGTGCATGTTTTTGACATTTTTTGCTTTATAAATTCTGAATATATTTAATTTATATCGATGTTTCTACTAATTCTAATACAGTGACCTCTCAGTTAGTCGCTATTGAAGAGGTGTATTTAAAACAGCGCATAATCGAGAGCAACATATAAAGGAGCGAGTCCTGTGTTTTAATTTTTTTTAAATGTATAAATTACGTAAAAGGCAGAAATAAAGTCTTGCAGAACATAAAATTATAAATAAAGATTCTTTAAATGATAAGACTGCAATAATATCTTTAAAAAAATTAACATTTAACTGTTTAATTTAATTAAATTTTTTGTTGAAAAACTGGATACATCACCGATAGAAAATAACAAAGCGGTTCTAAATTGTTATATATATATATATATATATATATATATATATATATATATATATATATATATATATATATGTGTGTTTTTCTTCTTGTTTTTCTGCATTAGAACATATTAGGTGTACGGGTATGGACACTTGTTGTCTGTATAAATAAATTTGTGTTTATTATGTTACTTATATATAATTATGTTAAGTTATGATTATGTGCAATGGAATATAGTACAGGGAAACATCTGACATTTCGGTACGAGAAAAATATGTTCAATTTATAAAGGTGTTTATAATAAATTTTTTAGCATAATTACAACTGTATGATCAGACCCTGCTTCTTAAATGGTAAATTATAATAATTTCTTCTAAATAAAAAAAATAATTGAACATTTACTGTTTAAATATGTAAAATAATAATTTTTTTAATTGAAAATCTAAGTCAAAGAAACGATAATATATCTAAACAGAAACGAACAATCGTGCATCAAGCACATATTATGAAGCACTTTCTAACACTAACAAAATATTATTAAGAAATTTTATTTTTTCATACAATGAAAGGAGATATCTAAATAAGCTTTTTAAACGAAATGCACCGCAAACGATTTTCCCTCTTTAGACCTATAAGTTACATGTCATTCCAAGTATATTTACGCCAGTTAGAGCAGGCAGATGGACAGACGGACAGACATACAGACAAATCGAGTTCTTAAACACTTTTCAATTATGTTGGAAAGTGTTAACAATTATGCTGGAAACTGTTAAAAAAGAATTCATTTTTGTTAATTACTATTACACATCAAAAGTAAATGCTACTATCGGCATGTGAAATAGTTGATAATTTAAAGTAACAATTTTTGTTTGTCTTTTAAGCTCTTTTATATTTAAATTCTGGTTTTAATGTGTAAATGTCTAAAAAAAAAAAAAAAAAAAATTGTTACACCAAAGTGTTTAATTCAACTGTAAATCTTTTATTTGGAAAAGAGACAGACGTTTTCCAAGATAGTATATGTGATAAGTTTATTGATACTAGAAACATTGGTTTTTAGGTACGACAATTATAGCTATTTCCAGGTGGGATAAATTTTAATATTTCTTGAAAAGTGTGTAAAAATTGCTGGATTTTTCATTCGAAATAAGGAAAAAGTTTCCCACATAGGCAGCTTTTGAGAGTCCAAGCCCAAACTTCCAAGTTAATGAGGTATCCAACTCATAGAGGTTGCACGTAGTGTTAATTATGGAAACTTTTTGTTCCCAGAAAAAAGTCCAACTTGGATGATTTCACTGCACTGTAATATTCAGTTTAAGTGTAAATACTAATATATTTATATTATTTATTACATTAATTTTAATAAATGTGGTAAGAAATTGTGGCTGTAATTTGATTTATAGATTAAACATTAAATTAATTTATTTATATTCTGCATTTTAATTATATATAATTACATTGAGTTACGATTTGCACAATTGAATCTAAGTTTACTATATATATGTTAAATATGGCATTTCATAATAAATAGATCAAATTTAGCACTCGAGTATTCCTTTAAAAACAGAGCAGTAGCAGTCATGATTCCATAGGCAAGACGATGGGTTATGAAAAACATGGGGTTTTCCCGTGGAAATAAAAATATGAGGAGTTAATATCAGTTCTTTTATTGACACGATATTAAATATGAGTCAATTCTACTAACGAAAAATTTCAGAGTTCATATCTAAGGGTATTACGTCATAAGAACAGCATGCAGATGTTAAAATGATTAGAGATATTACATCAACTTGGCAGAATGTCTCTCCAGGTGACGTGCTTTTAAGAAAAACGTACAAACGTACGGCAGTAAGAAAAACGTACAAATTCTGCTCTCCAAGCTTGTGCAACGGTGTTGTAAAGGTAGCGAGTGTGTGAATATTTTCGCTAATGCAGGTGAGGACCAGCCAATAAGAAGCTTGCAAAGTCGTGGAACTTATTACTATATACGGCATAATTTTGAGGTGAACCGGTAGACGCGCGAGCCGAAAGGATTAATGGGATATCGAATGATAATATTAATAAAAATTAAAACGATACTAATAGACGTTCTAAAGAAGTAAAAATTGAATGTTTCAAAAGAAGAAATAAATTAAGGTTTTTACAAATACGAGTAGCTTTTAACAGATTAAGATTTTTAGAATAATAATTAAAAGAACGAATATTTTGATTAAAGCTATGGAATAGAAATATAATTTAGATTTAAGAGATATTTTAAAAGACATAGAAAAAAAAATTAGAATTGTAAAAATTTGGAATAAATTAATTAAGGAAAAATGTCGATTTTTTTTATTATTACATATATATATATATATATATATATATATATATATATATAATTGTTTAAGTTGGTGTTATGATAATGTTTCATTTATGGTTATATATATATATATATATATATATATATATATATATATATATATATATATACAGTGGAACCTCGATTTTACGTTTTTCACGGGACCAATAGAAAAAAACGTACGAAACGGGAAAACGTAAAATCGGGGTCAAATAGAGAAAAACACTTCAAGAAAACAAATTATACAAAAATAAACTTACCAATACCATATTAGTGTTTCATAAAATATGTTATTCTTTATTGTGTTTTCTTTTTAAGTGTAATTTCACATATACTCTATTTTTAATGCATGCAAATTTTTGCAAATTTTTTTCTTAATTTTCATGTCTAGTTAAAATTTCTTTAAAATTTTAAAACTCGCAATGGCCTCTGCCGATGAGGACACGATATCTTCTGGATATTCATCAATACCATCCTCACTTCAATACTACGAAATCAAATCGGAAATAGTCTGAATATTTGTGGTAGCGATAACATACTTATTGCAATCAATGTACTCATCAACATTGATGTCTGCAAGTATAAATTCATCCTCTTTTGTGTAAGTCTTCCTACATAGCTCTTCCGGCGGCGCTTCACCGTTAATTTCGGATTTTAAAAATTTTCCCTTCAGAAAAGCATTTGACATGCATTTTTCATCTACACTATCCCATGCCGATGAGATGAAATGAAGAGCATCCAGCACATTTAGCTTTGTTTTCCAAGCATCTTGAAGCTCACCAGAATCAAGTGAAAAAAGGCCTTTTCTTACCAGTTGCTTTCTATAATGCATTTTGGAGGATGTTTATTCCCAAGTCTTATGGCTGAAGTAAATTGGTACAGTTGGGTGGAGAAAATTGTATACGCAATTTCTTTAAATTCAGATTAACATGAGTGCACTGGTCTACAAATAAAATTATTTTTCGCTTTTGTAAGCTCATTTTTATATTGATTTTTCTTACAAAATCTTCAAAAAGATTTTGGATCATCCAATCGCTGTGGTTGACATTGTAATCTGTCACAAACTTTTAATGTTTTGGAAGCATCGGGTCTTCTTGGATTTACCAATCACAAAGGGTGTTTTAATTTCTCAGTTTCGTCTGCATTCGTAAATAACAAAACTGTTAATCGGACTTTTGATAGTTTCCGACTGTGACACGTTTATCCTTTCAAGGTGTATGTTCTATCACGGAAGAGATTAAAAAACTATCCCGTCTCATCTGTGTTAAAGATGTCTTTTTTGAGGAATCACACACAAGAGAAGGCAAAGTTTATTTCCGTCTATTCCTTAACGACAACAGTATTTACTCCATCTGCCTCACCACAAGTAAACTTGTAAGACAAATTATACCTCTTCTGGAATCGGTCGATCCAACCGTTGGATGCCATGAAATTCTGCATTTCAAGTCGAGAAGAAATTTCAAGAGCCTTTTCTTACAAAACTGAGCCATTGATTGGAATCTTGGTTGAACGGGCTTGTTTAAACCACTCGTACAAATCTTTTCCAGTTCCTCAAAAGGAGAGGTTTTCAATGTTTTTTTTTCTTTGACAAATTTTCCAGTTTTTTAGATTTTAATTCCACAGAGACCTATTGTTTTAGGATGGTTTATAACTTGGATTAAGCGATACCGAACGATTTTACGAGATCCACTTTAGTTCCTCTGGAAAATTTGGATTTTTCAATAATTTCTGCAGCGACTCCACTGCGGGTTGAAATGAATGAACGGCGAAAAAAGAATCCCCCCCCCCCCGATATCACGTGACGCAGGTTTGGTCAAGTGCTGATAGACAAATAATAGTTTATCGTTACTTTCTCACGGGAATATTAACGGGGAAGGGAAGAACAGTTTTTGGTAACAAACAACCAGTTGAGCAAGTGGAAAGTATTTTTGTTCTTTTGAAAATTTTTCCATGAGGGAAAAAAGTATTAAATTTCCTGAAGTACTTTGTCTAAAATGACGTACTAAGCGGGAAACGTTAAGAGTAAATAACGTAGAATCGAGGTACTTTTAACATTATCGGAATAGGAATTTTCCGGGACCGACGAAAAATAACGTAGGAAGCGGGATAACGTACGAAACGGGTTACGTAAAATCGGGGTTCCACTATATATATATATATATATATATACATATATATATTAGGGTGGGCCGAAAAAAACTTTTTTTTGATTCGCTATACCGCGGAAAACTTGGCTTTAGGGTTGCGTAGTAAAATAAAATGAAATAAAAAATTAATTAAATTTTAATTTTAGCGGCAGAGCAGCTCCAATAAATTTATTGGAAAGCAATAGTTTTCTTTCTTTTTTTTTAAAGCTATAAAAAAAAAACTGCTATAGTGAAAAATCTTTAAAAGAAAGATATAAAAATATATTATAATAAAAAAAGAAGCAAAATTACTTCATTTGAGGTAGCGCAAAGCATTTAAAAAATCCTTAAATTAACGCAATCAAGTTGTATTCACTCAGTGAATGTTGGCCGGATTGTGGGTCGTTGACTTTTTTTCTGTTTTGATTCGCTATACCGAAAAAGACTTGTGTCTAGGTAGCTAAGTAAGATGCAAAAACAAAATAAATAAAATTTTACTTCTGGTGGTAGCGCAAAAGGCCTAAAATTTGTGAAAATTTGGCTTTTTTCTCAAATTTTAGGCTTTTTGCGCTACCACCAGAAGTAAAATTTTATTTATTTTGTTTTTGCATCTTACTTAGCTACCCTAGACACAAGTCTTTTTCGATATAGCGAATCAAAACAGAAAAAAAGACCCGACCCACAATCCGGCCAACATTCACTGAGTGAATACAACTTGATTGCGTTAATTTAAGGATTTTTTAAATGCTTTGCGCTACCTCAAATGAAGTAATTTTGCTTCTTTTTTTATTATAATGTATTTTTATATCTTTCTTTTAAAGATTTTTCACTATAGCAGTTTTTTTTCTTTTATAGCTTTAAAAAAAGAAAGAAAACTATTGCTTTCCAATAAATTTATTTGAGCTGTTCTGCCGCTAAAATTAAAATTTTTTTTTTTTCATTTTATTTTACTAAGCAACCTTAAAGCCAAGTTTTCCGCGGTATAGCGAATAAAAAAAAAGTTTTTTTTCGGCCCACCCTAATATATATATATATATATATATATATATATATATATATATATATATATATATATATAATAGGTTACATATAAAAACAGTTTAACTATAGTTATTTACATATTTATTACTTTATTACATTAATTTTAATAAATGAGTTTTAAAAAAAGAATGATGAAACTGACTGCATCATATAAAAATTAAAAGGAAAAGCAACGTACTTGGGAGGAACTTAAAATTATAAAATCTACTTCAGTATGCTTACATAATTAAAAATTTTAAAAATTCATGAAAACTGTTATAATTTTCAAGACCCTGTTGGGAAATAAAAGATATATTTTAGAATCTTCGTAATTTTACATTTATACCATATACTTCATTTTTCATTTATCTTGTTTTCTATCAGTTGCTTGATTAAAAATTAATGTAGAAATCAATTAAAATTTGAAAAATAATGATAGTTGGTTTAATTTTCAGTGAAATATACTTTGAACAATAAAATCACATTCTAGTTATTTTATCTGTTAGAAACTTTAAATGATTGCGTTTATGTCATTTTCATAAGCAGTTCTTGTGAGTACTTATAGTTATAAAAATTAAAAAGTAATATATTAAATGTAAAAAACAAATACTGTTATAATTTTACATGCCCATCAGTCTGAAAAAGAATGTCTCATGTTGATTATTTTATCTTTTTGAATCTTCTTATAACATTTTGAAAATTATCTTGATTGCTAACATTTAAATAATTAAAAATAAAATTTAAATCATATTAATATTAAAAAATAATGGTAACTGCGATAGATTTCATCCGAAAGCAACTTGAAGTTGAGAATTAACTTATCATTTCTAATTGTCTTTAAGAATCTTCATAACGTTACATATACGTCATTCTACAAGATTCAGCTAATTTAATTCCTAAAAATTACATGATTAAAATATGAAATTATGTCACATAAAAGTAGAAAAAAGTAATAATACTTATAATTTTTGACGCAGAGCTGTTTGAAGAAGGAAAAAGAAATGTTTAACTATTTCATATTTTAGAATCTTTATAATTTTACATTTATGTCCTTTTCACGATGCATTTCTTTTAAACGTACATCATATGCGTCATTCTACCCCAATCAGTTCATTTAATTGCTAAACATTACATAATTAAAATCTAAAATTATTTCACATAAAAGTGGAAAAAATTAACAATATTTGTAATTTTTGACACAGAGCAGTTTGAAGAGGGAAAAAAATGTTTAACTATTTCATATTTTAGAACCTTTATAATTTTACATTTATGTCCTTTTCACGATGCATTTCTTTTAAATGCTAACAGTTACATAATAAAAATAATAATAATAATAAAAAAGTAAAGTAGAAAAGAAAATTTTTGTTTATTGCTTACAAATACATAAATAAAAATTTGAACATAAACCAATTATTTTTTCTTAAGTAATCATAATTGATACAATTTTCGTAGAAATACAATTTAAAGAAAAAAAAATCTCATGTTAATATTTTATCTCTTTGAATCTTTATATATACGAGCAGGGAAGACCGAGCTATGCTCGGTCAAAATTAAATTTGAGTTCAAATATCATGACCCATGACCAAAATGACCCACTAATTGAATTTTCTCGAACATGTGACTTAGCCCAACAGTCTTCTCGTGCCCGAAAACCATAGGATGCAAAATTTAGTGTAAATAGTCTGACGTTTTTAAGATAAAAAAGTCCTTCCGGCCTGTACCTGGAGGAAAAAGTAGCTTCCTATATCTTCGTTTTAAAATTTTAGCTATTGTTACACAAAAACAGCAAGTTAAAATGCAAAGAAACGTTGACAAAAGATTCGTTAATACTGAATTTGAATAAGAAAATCGCCAAATTATTGAGCAATAGCCAAATTGGCTTCATTTATGAAGACTTATTTTGGACGCCAAATTTGGCGATATTTCGCCAAATGTCACCAATTTTGGCGATAATTTGGCGCTAACGGATATGAATATATAGTTTTATGCGTATGATTGGGAAAATTATTACAACAATGAAAGAAAATAATTTGCGAGTAATCGCGTTAATGTGCTGTTTTGTTTCAAAATGTCAGCCACCCTAGAATTTCAAACTGCTCTATCTCAGCCATTTTTAAAGATAGAGGTAAACCAAAAAATGCTCTGGAATCCTTGTATCAAGGCCTAACACGTAATTAAAAAATAAATTTGAATTTTTTACTTTTTTGTATATTTATTTTAGTTTTAAATTTTTAAGTGGCCACCATCTTGAAACAAAATGGCGGACCAAGCTGGCCAAAGAATTCGGTTGAGACATTGGTGACCTTAATACACACAATTAGTTTCATCAAAATCGATTTATAAATACGAGCGTTATCGTATGACATAGGTCAGATATATATATATATATATATATATATATAAATCAACATTTGAACGGAGGGTGGTTTTGGGGTCTGGGGGTCATGATCGGTGAAAATATATCGAAATTTTCCGGAACTGCTTTCCTCCGAACGGCTGCAATAGGTAGCTTTATACTTTTTTGTATTGAAAGCTACCTAAGAGCTTGACCCATAATGACCCATGACCAAAATGACCCACTAATCGAAATTTCTCGAACATGTGACCTAGCCTAATAGTCTTCTTGTTCCCTAAACCTGTAGGGTGCTAAATTTATTTCAAATCCTCTGAACCGTTTTTAAGATAAAATAGCTTGACCCATAATGACCCATGACCAAAATGACCCACTAATTGAATTTTCTCGAACATGTGACCTAGCCCCATGATTTTCGCGTGCCCGGAACTCGTAGGATACAAAATTTAATCAAAATCGTTAGAGCCGTTTTTTAGATAAAATTAATTTGACCCGCTTTGACCCAAAAATGACCCACTAATCGAAAGTTCTAAAACATGTGACCCAGCCCAATAGTCTTCTCGTGCCCGAAAATAGTCGGATACAAAATTTCGTCAAAATCGTTCGAACGGTTTTTTAGATACAATTAGCTTGACCATGACCCAAAATGACCCAAAAAGATACTAATTGAATTTTCTCGAACATGTGACCTAGCCCAACAGTCTTCTCGTGCCCGAAAACCATTGGATGCAAAATTTAGTGTAAATTGAGCCGCTTTTTAGATCTTGACCCACAATGACCCAGAAATGACCCACTAATCGAATTTTCTCGGACATATGACCTAGACCAATGATTTTATCGTGCTCGAAACTCGTAGGACACAAAATTTAATCAAAATCGTTAGAGCCGTTTTTTAGATAAAATTAATTTGACCCACAAATGACCCACTAATCGAAAGTTCTCGAACATGTGACTCAGCCCAATAGTCTTCTCGTGCCCGAAAATGGTCGGATACAAAATTTCGTCAAAATCGTTTGAACCGTTTTTTAGATACAATTAGCTAGACCATGACCCAAAATGACCCAAAATGACGCACTAGTCGAATTTTCTCGAACATGTGACCTAGCCCAATGGTTTTCTGGTTCCCCAAAATGGTAGGATACGAAATTTCGTCAAAATCGTTAGAGCCGTTTTTATGATAAAATTTGCATATATAACCACACACAAGATTTGCTCGTATTAGAATATATGATGTATGTATGTCATATACTTATAATTACATAAATTAAAAAATAATGGCAGGAAATTATTATGTGTTGTATAATTCCAGCTACATACCAGTCTCATGTTTACTATTTTACCTTTTTGAATCTTCATAAAGTTGCATTCATGTCATACTTTATTTATTATTCATATTTTTGATAGAAAATATTTGCATAAATAAAAATTAAAACAAAGATCAAATAATTTTTAAAAAATAATGATAATTGCTACAATTTTTATTGAAATATAACTTTGAAGAAGATATTGTCAACTAACGTTTTTATCTTCTTTTAGACTCTTTATGAAGTTACATTAGTGCTATCTTCATGATCCATTTTTTAAATGCTTACACTTACATAAAATAAAAATTAATAAATTAAAAGTAAAAACTAACCATAATTGATATAATTCTGACTACACAACAGTTTGAAGAAGAAAGACTCGTGTTAACTATTTTATATTTTCGAATCTTTATAAAGTTATATTTATGTCATACTTTATTTATCATTCCTCTTTCTTGACAACAAAAATTTGCAAAAATTAAAATTAAAACATAAATCAAATAAATTTTCCAAAATAATGATAACTGATACAACTTTCATTGAAATATGGTTTAAAGAAGAAAATATGCTATTTTTCTTTTTCTTTTTTTTTTTCTTTTAAAATCTTTATAAAGTTACATTTACTTTATATTCGACATCCTTTTTTTTAATGCTTACAGTTACACAAATTAAAAATTATAAATTAAAAATTTAAACTTAAATCAAATAAAATTTTAAAAATTATGATAACTGCTACAATTTTCAATGAATATAGTTTGAAGAAGAAAGTGTCAACTATTTTTTTAATATCTTTTAGAATCTTTATAACGTTGCTATGTTATTTTCACAATTCTATTTTTAAAATGCACGCAGAAAATTATGTAGAAAAAATAAAATTAAAAGTAAAAGTAACTATAACTGATATAATTCTGACAGCACAACAGTTTGAAGAAAATATCATATTAATTATTTTATCTTTTTCAATCTGCATAAAGTTACATTTATGTCATGTTTTATTTATCATTCATCTTTCTTGACAGCAAACATTTGCATAAATAAAAATTAAAACATAAATCAAATAAATTTTCAAAAATAAGGATAACTGATACAATTTTTATTGAAATACATATATATTGAAAAGTAAATGCCATGCTATTTTTTTGTTTCTTTTTAAAGTCTTTATAAAGTTACATTTACTTTATAATCGCCATCCCTTTTTTATTTATTTTTTATTTTAATTTTTTTTCAAATGATTAAATTTACTTAAATTAAAAATTTATAAATTAAAAGTAAAAATGAACTATAACTGATATAATTTTGACTACAGAGCAGTTTCAAGAAGAAAGTCTCATGATAACTGTTTTATCTCTTTGAATTTTCATAAAATTATATTTCGGCCACATTTCATACCTTATGTAGCAAGCCTGGTTACAACGATGCCACTGCAAGTCACAGTAGTGATGCCACATTTGTGATCAAAAATCCACTACTCAGTGACGTCACTGAAAGTACTATAGTCACGTCACTCATGTGATGAAAATGTCACTACTCAGTGACATCATATTGTGAATAAAATGTGAACTTCTTCAAAAACTTTTAGAAAGGGACAAAAATACTTAAAAACATATTATACTTTGTAAAAAAGAAATATAGAATTTTTTTCGTTTTCGTGACGTCACAGTGATGTCACGGCAAGTCATGTAAGGTTACGTCACAAATGTGACCACAAAACCACCAGGATATGAAGTCACTTTGTGACCTTTTTTTTTACATATCTTGAAAAATGAGGATAATATTTTAAACAGGGCCGTCTTAATGCACTTGAGGGCCTGGAAACAATTAATTTTGTGTCGACCTTTACAAATTATCCTATATTTACTTATTTATCAACCTACAGCAAAATAAGCTCTAAATAAAACAATTTTCGTGAGTATGCATATTATGAAACAAATCCTTTAGCTGATTCAGAATATAAGTGCAATGATGATAATAAAAATATTTTTTTTTAAAAACCTTCTTCAATACCATACTTAAAACTAGAATGCTACATGAAAATGAGATGAGACTTAGCGCTGAATATACAAAATAATCTTTATAGCACCAAGAAAGCTACTAAAATTACTGACCGATCTCGGTAACTTTGAACTTAACGTAAAAATGGGAAATAATGTTTTATCTCTTTGAATTTTCATAAAATTATATTTAGGTCATATTTCATACCTTATATATAGAAAGCCTGGTTGCAACGATGTCACTGCAAGTCACAGTAGTGATTTCACATATGTGATCTACTATTACTTTGTAGGTGAAAATTTTACAAATGGCAGCACGTGAAAAAAAAAGACTCAAGAGACAATTTTGGTTAAATACTTGGCTAGCCTGCCCTGTGCTTCCCGAAAAATATTTTTTAATAAATTAAGAGAGTTTTTCAGTCGTGCTTTATTCTTTATGAAAAATTATTCACGAACCGAAACAGTTTTATTATCATAAATGATTGCTGCTGTCGAATCCCACAGAGCAAAACCCAAGTGAGGCAGAGTATTTTTTTAGGGAGGGGAGGAAGGGACAAGTCTTGTGAGAAACTGATGTCGTGATATAATAAATAACATTTTTATAAACTTAATTATGTTTTTCACTCTTAGTGTTTAATTAGTTTAAATAAATTATGAAAAATTACGTTTTATTATTTGTCAAAATCTAAGTGGTGGTATGCCTCCTCACTTTTTTTATGAGAACCCGTGGCTGTTACAAATATAATTTTGAAACTGAACGTATTTTGCTTTTTTGAAAGAAGGGCTTCTCTTTAAACGCTGGTTGATCTATAATTGCGCTGGCTACTCTTTAAACGTGTCGGGACGCAAGAAAATGTATAGGGTGCTAAATAATTTCGAAATACACACAAAATATAATTAGATAATACAAACTATTTTATAGTTTCATTGGGTGTCCCTATAACTATAGGGGACATGTTTGGGTCCGGATGTAAAACATTTTCGGATCTTTTTTTAAGAAAGGAAAAAAAAAAGGGCATTAATAAACGCTGGTAGTGCCTATAAGCTGCACCTCTCTCAATAATGTTCGGCTCTGCTTGAAAGCAATTTTGTTGAACTAAATACAGAATATTTTCACAGTAGTATAACAATATTAGATGTAACGAGACTTTAATGTGTAATTAATTAAAAATTAAACAAAGGATTAAATACTGAAAAGTATTGAAAATCATTTTTAAAAAAAATGTCATGAAAATTTAATAAGAACTCAATTACTGTAAACTATTTTTAACCTCAAAATTGATTTTAAAACGCCATTTGTGATCACAAACAACTCAGGAACGATAAAATGAAGAAATAAAAATACCTGCTTTCATGAAAATACGAAGAAAACAGAGCAGCTGGTTATTATGGAGTCCAGAAAGAGTTCATATACAGAGAAAATGAGGCAGTTACTCCAACAACGTTGTCTTCTGTAAATGGTTTGCACAGCTTTAATATTTAAAATTTTTATTTTAATGTTGTTTAACACAAATTAGGAGTAAATGGGGGCTCTATAACTTTGTAGACGTGGTTCTCGTATCTTCCATTGTTTCAATTGTTATTGAGTCCCTTTTGGCTACAAATTTTTCAAAACAATAAGGTTAGACCAGTTTTTTAGGGAGAAAAAAAAAGTTGGATACTCATAAAATAGGTATGTAAAAATTTTAATTTTGTAAAAAAATTACTCCTATGCCAGTATATGAAATGAAATTTTGTTGTCATATAGTTTTGTCTTTTGTTTTAGATTTCATGAATTCTGAATAATTTAAAATGTATTTGGTGAAAAATAAATAAGTATATATGTGTTATGTTTTATCTTCAGCTCAATGGTGAATATTTTCTTTCATTTAATCATTCTGTTTTGTTAAGGGGACAGTAAACTTTCAAATGAGTAAAAAACAGCTAAAAATACGAATTTTTGTTTTTGTAAGGAATTTTAATAAATTTTTCAATTAATTTTCAGTAGTGAAATTCACCCGAAATCATTGAATAATAAACATGTGAATTTTTACCTTGCTAACTAAGCATAAACCGACAAAGTGAAATATGTCCAAGCCGGGAATTAAACCCGGAGCCTTGGAATAACACTCCAATGCTCTACCATTGACTACGAGGACGACACCCCGCCTGGCATTTCTCACTTATATATATATATATATACACATATGTCGGTAAGGCTACAATCGCAGCACAAGATGGAAACGAATGTCTTTGAAGTAATAATAATAAAAAAAAAAAGAGAAGAAGAAAATAAGAAAACATTTTAAGAATTTGAACGCTTAGAACGTTTTAAAATATATTTTTTTAACTAATTAATAGATTAATAGATTTAAAAATTCTTAAATTTGTACTAAATTTATAATCCGAATCCCACTTACAATCAAAAGAAAAAGAAACCAGCCGACCCAATAAAGTAGGGTTGGGTTTTGGTAAAATTTGGTTACTCGACTCGAGCCTCATCCGAATCTTGCCTACAGAATAAAACAGCCGACCCAATAAAGACAGGTTGGGTTTCTGGCAAAATGTGGTCACCCGACCTGATGCAGAATTGTCGCAAATGTCATAATTTTCACAATTATCCACATTTGGATACCACAAAATGACCACAGTGTGACGTCAGTGTGAGGGCTTAAAAACATCCTTAGCGATTTCACATCTACGACACGTGAGATCACATCGACGGTCACAAATATGACGAATCTGTGACGTTTCCATGACGCCACAATCCTATAACAAGCATCATCTATCGTGATGGTAAACATTTATATAATTAAAAATTAAATCAAAAATCAATTAAATTTTCAAAAAATAATGTTTATTATTATAGTTTTTATTGAAATACAGTTTGAAGAGGAAAATTTCGTGTTAATTTATTCTTTAGAATCTTTATAACATTATGCTATTATTTTTGTCATCTTGATCGTGATGCTTAAAATACTAAATAGTATTTTTTTTAAATGCTTACACTTACAGCAATTAAAAATAAATTAATTTAAAGAGACAAATAACTATACCTGATGTAGTTTTGACTCAAATAACAGTTTAAAAAAAAGGTCTCATGTTAACTATTTTGCCTTTTTGTATCTTCATAACGTTACATATTATATATGATTCTTGATCAACCATTGCTCTTGACTGCTAACATTTAAAAAATACAATTCCAAATCAATTAAATGTTGAAAAATCATCTAACTGGGTAGATTTCACTAAAAAACGGTTTGAAAATGTAAATTTTGCGCTTACATACCTTTATCTTTTGAAATCTTCGTTACGTTATGTGTACGTCAGACTTTGTCATGTTTCAATGTTTTGCTAAGAGTCACATTATTAAGATTTAAAAGTACATCAAATAAAATTCGAAAATTTTATAACCTCATATAATTTCTGACGCACAGCAGCTTGAGGAAGAAAATTATACGCTAATTACTTTATCTTTTAGAATCATTCAAAAATTTCAGTTACGTCATCTTCATCAAGCATATATTTAAGTGCTTACCACATACATAAATAAAATAATTATAAATTGGAAGAAAAAACAAATATATATATATATATATATATATATATATATCACTGTTTTAATTTTAGTTGCACAACAGTTTGAAGAAGAAAGTCTCATGTTAACTATTTTATCTTTCAGAATTTTCATAATGTTACATTTATGTCATTCTTCATCATTCACTTCTCTAAACTGCTAAAAAGTTTGAAGCTACTACTTGATACTCAAGACGTGTGACATCCATCACATTTTGTCATAACATTCTCCATTAATCATAGAATCTCCCTGAGTAGACATCATCTGTTTTTAACGAAGTTAGTTCGTGTTTAAGAAATTTGTTGATAGAAATGTTTCTAACCTTAAAGTACGTTTTATAAGACCCGTAAAATTTTCTTATAACGAACATTAAGTTTTCAGAAAATGTACAATTATGAAATTCAATACTGTGTTATTTATAGCATAAAACATTTTTCAGGAAACCATTTAAATTTATGTAAATTAAATTGCTCTTGGTAAACAATTTGTGTCGAAAAAAACTACAACATTTTATTTTGTGAGCTGAGAAAAGTAATGATGTTTTCGATCGTAAGTTGAAAACAGTAATCGATATTTTAAATAGCACTAGAACAAACAACATACTTGTACATTTTTCTATATGAACCAATATGAGATTTTTAATTTAACATTACATCTCTAACAGAACTTTTTATAATTATTTTTAAATTGAGCTTTTCAATCAGTTTATCAATTTTAAGAGAGTGTAGGAGAAGTGGGGTAAAACCGTGTTATTGTATGAAACGGGATATCTCAGTTTAGACACAATTTAAGCAGCCCTCTAGCGGGCAATGGTTGAAATACTTAGCTGTAGGCAAGAAGGCGATGCGGCAATTACGATATCTCCATATTGGTATTTATGTTATGTAATCTGTATTTAAAAGTTTATTGTAAAATTATTATTATTATTATTATTATTTCTAGTTTTATAGATTCTTAATTATGAACTCATTTGAAGTGACTGGATTTTTTTAAAATTATTATCTGTAGCATATTTAATAAGAAAAACAAACAACCCAAACTGAGATTGTTGCTAGCATTTAAAAGGGCAGTTTTACGGCTTGCTTCCTAATTCAACTTCTTTTTGGATACTGGATATCCTATTTGGATTTTTTTTAAGGGATATTGGAAACAGTACTTGCAGAGCTCGTTCGCAATATTTGAAGAAAATGCAGTCAAAAAAGACATGGACAAGAGTTATGATTTTTATAAAGTTGTTAAAGAGGTGAACTCCTTTTCTGCAAATTCCCAAATTGTAATGAAGATAACTAACCTTTTACCTTTAAATCTGAAATCAATAGACTTATAATCGAAATATTACTAGTTGCTTAGTTGAAACTGTAAAATAAAATATATTGTTCATTTATAAAAGAAAAAATAAACTCGTATTTACTGTAGGATTAGCAAGCGGTTTTAACTCAATCGGTAGGGTAGACTGTGTATATATAACCCTTCATTAACCCCTTGGGGACGAGCGACACGTATTCGTGACGCATAAGGTGCTCAGAATCCACGATTATTGCAACCAGTAACTTTTTACTGTAAACTTTACCTTATTTAATGACAGCATTTCTGAGATTCAATTAGGTGAGAATTTCTGTTTTGAAAAACCGGTGGCAAAAGATTAAAAATTCTGTAAAGGACGCTCGTCGCGAAGGGGTTAATAATAAGGTGATAAATTAATAATATATATGTAAAAGGATATTATGGTGCAATGATAAAAGCATAGAATGTATCCAAAGTTACACTGAATTCTTTTGAAATTTAGAATTATTTAATCATATTAATTTTGAATCTGAATAATCATATTAATTCTGAAAATACATAATTAATAATAAATGCATAGTAATATCCAAAGTTTACGCTGAATTGTTTTGGAAAATTCAGAATTAATTAATCATATTAATTCTGAATATGATTAATCATATTAATGTATTAAAATACATAATGAATTAATCATATATATGTAAAATGATATTATGGTGCAAGGATAAATACATAGCATGTATCCAAAGTGACACTGAATTCTTTTTGAAATTTAAGCTTCAAAAAGCAACAAATAATAAGATATGCAGTTTTACCCTATTTTCCGAAAGCTAATGTATCTTGAAATTCAAATGCGTGATATTTAGCACAGAATTAGCTTGATGGCTTACAAAACAATTACTTTCAATTCATGCATTTTTTCCTCATGACCTTTATTTTTTACAATTCAACTTTGCGAAGTATACAAAATGCAATGGTGTATTTTAAAAAGTAACAAATAAACTCACAACGTCATAATAACGATTTATATAAAAAGCTGCACTATGTCATTTTATCTACAATGCTACCCTAAAACGGCATATCCATAAGTTGCTATTAATTTTACTTGCATACATCACAATTTTTTTTTTTTTTTTTTTTTTTTTTTTTTGCACACCAAGAAACAACGGCACATTCACTACGTGCCCACTTTGAACACTTAACACATTTTACTCACTTCTTCTTCGGTTTTGAGTGACTGAATAAATCATTGTAATAAAGACAGACTTCACCATCATCATCGGCAGAACGATCCATGTCTTTATCGTCATCATTAGATGTAACGAAGCTAATTTTCTTCTTAGCCCATAGAACTGCACGTCTTGAGTGCGTGAAATATGTTTTTCAGCAGCTTTTGCCTTCGCTTCGGAAATATTATGGCTTCTAGTCAAAACTTTTGCACCTTCATGCTTCCTCTTTTTAGAGGATGATCCAACATGAGGTGCAGAAGAAAGTGGAGATACATCAAGTTATCTGATAAATGAAGATGATGAACTTGAAGATGCTGCCTGTTGAAAAGATACACACGTTTTCTGAGTATGGGAAACAGGTGTTGTCGGTGCTGGAATTGGAAGACGTGATATTGAAACTGTGACAATTGACAGATTAGGTCTAGATAGGGTGTTACCTGTAGAACTTGTGTTGTTGTCATTGCTCTCCTTATTTCTCAGTGGACTTTCTGTCACAACTGAAGCACAGAAAACATGATCTGGAAAGATGTCTGGTGGCAAAATAATCTAAAAAGGAATAAGTACTGACCTCAGATTTCCTAGTTATACAACATGCACAAACACACACACACACCACACATATATATGTGTGTATATATATATATATATATATATATATATATATATATATATATATATATATATATACCGTATATACTCGTGTATAAGTCGAAGAACTTTAGACAAAATTTGGGAGCTGAAAATGGGGGGTCGACTTATACACGAGTAAGTAAAAAAAAAAAAAAATAGCGGAGTGAAATACCGGAGTAATATTTTTTTCGCAGATAATTGGTGAATGTGCAAGTCTTTTAATTAATCGCATATGGGTCTAGGTTGGAGAGACAGATAAAAGCGGACAATGGTGATTGATAAAAAAAAAAATCTCAACAATAATGTCTCTGTAATTGTTCTACACTCATTTTCTCTTGGGATAGAATTACCTTTAATATAGGGGCATCCCTTTCAACATTTTAATCCCCTTTTTTAAAAAGAGTTCAACTTGAGATTGTTTCTAGATTTCTCTCCAAAAAGTCCTACAATACAAAGAAGTACTATATTTTAGCAGTTTAAGAAGTTGCTTATCCTTGTAAATAAGGCTTGAATAGATTTTTCAAAAAAAAAAAAAAAAAGTAAGTAATCATTAAATTGACGTGAATAGCTTTCAAAATAGTTTAAGCTTCTTCAGTTTTACATAATGACAGAATTTTAATATGTTGAATTAAAAAAAAGAGAAGAAGACTGATTAGAAACGTAAAAAGTTTACTAATTTAATGAAAATTTATTTATTTTTTCATCCTCGATTACAAATCACTTTTCAACATACTACCAGAAATGTGGTTCGACTTATACACGAAAATTCAATTTTTTCCAAAATTTTGCGTAAGAATTGGGGGGGGGGGGGGTCGACTTATATACGAGTATATACGGTATATATATATATATATATATATATATATATATATATATATATATATATAATAAAACTTTTGTGTATAATAACCATTACATCCCATAAAAAATCGACAATATATGAACCGACAATTATAATAAAATACAAAGACATATATCCAAAAATGTTATATTCTCAAAAGGAAATAAGTGGAAAAAATAAAGATATGTAGAGAGAAAAATCCAATGTGCAGAAGTTGAAAACATTACAAGAAGCAAATGGAAACTTATATTGTGAAACATTTTATTAAGGTCAATATTCCTGAAATATAAGTAAATCGTAATTGATTTCTGTTTGAGTGAATAGGCCTGATCCAAATTTACTTTACTCAAATTGCCCGATCAAACACGATGCCTCATGTAAAGGAAATTTATCGAAAATATACAGGTATTGAATAACTAAAAAACAATTATTATGGAACATTATGAAAGATACAAAAACAGATTTAATGAAGAAGTGATAAACAAAAAGGATAATATAGAAGCAAAACGTACCCATTCAATACCTATTTCATCGAGCTAACACCCACGTTATCCTATAGCATCCGTTATCCACGTTATCCCTGCTTTGGCAGTTAAAAGTTGCAGTGAAATAAATATCAACGATTTTAACAAATTGAAAAATAAATCGGAACAGCTTCGGTATTAGCCTGCTGTCCGCCATCTTGTTTTTTAAATCAAAACATATTTGTTTTGTTTCTCATTTCCAAAATAATTTTCATCCATATTTACTTATACAAGTAAACAAGTTATTTAATTTTATTGACTGATTTATTTATATTTAATAATAAAAGTTAAAATGTTTTGATTTAACTTGATTATGTCAGAAACAAAACAAATGTTTTGATTTATCGCCCGTGGTTAGACATCTCCTACTTTAAATCAAAACATTTCAACTTTTATTATTAAATATAAATAAATTAGTATTCTGTTTTATATCTAACTTGATTATGTCAGAAACAAAACAAATGTTTTGATTTATCGACCCCGGTCAGCCATCTCATTTTTTAAATCAAAACATTTTAACTTTTCTATTAAATATAAATAAATTAGTCAATAAAATTAAATAACGTGTTTATAATAAGTAAATATGGATGAAAATTATTTTGGAAATGAGAGATAAAACAAATATGTTTTGATTTAAATAACAAGATGGCGGACAACAGGCTAATACCGAAGCTTAGCCAATAAATCTATACAATACAAAGGATGCGAATTATCATTTTACTCAGCTCTGCTGAAAAATTAATTAAATCTAATAGATCAACAAAAATAATTTATATTTTATTTAAAAACTAAAGATGATAATGATAATAATAATAATATAATAATAATAATAATAATAATAATAATAATAATAATAATAATAATAATAATAATAAATTGTGAAATTAAAATATTTTCTGCGCAAAATTAAGATACTATATTTAATGACGCGATACCATGAATAATAAACGATTCATACATGGAGATTAATTACATTTAAATCATTTTTGTAGTGCTACCATCTATACTTAATAATACTATAGTTAATCAATTTTAAAATATTACGTTATTTAAATTATAAAAGATAAATAATTAATATCATAGTTAAAAAGTAAAAAATAAAATAGAATAGGATTAAAAATGATAAATAAATTTGAAACAAGAGGAAATCCCTTTAATTTATATTTATTCATATCACTTTTAATAAATTATATCACATTACAAATAACATGACAATACGAATCTCGAAATTAAATTCATAATTACTAATTGAAGAATGCGATCTAAATATTATAAGATTATAAATGATGTAGAATAAATAAATGTAAATTTTACCAATTAAATTTAATACTTATAATTAATGACTGATTAATAAAAAATTAAAGTAAATATGAATATTGATATATAAAAATATGTATAAACATATCCCTATGTCAACACACAACACACCAATTAATCTTTAATTAAACATAATATAAGAATATAAGAATAATATTGTAAAAAACTTTAATTATCTAGGACAAATTTAGATATATTTATAGATTAGTATATATTATTATATATTAGATAGTAAATGTAAGAACTAACAACTAATGAGTATTTCTATACTATATCATAACCATTGTTACCACAAAATACACCAAATACAAATCACAAGAAACCAATAACCAGCAACATAACCGTCCAGTATTTTTTAATAAAAAAAGGTAAGTATATAAATCAAACCATACAACACCATCCCACCTCCATAATCATTCAAAAGAATGCAGCCAAAAATAACTAAACTTACTTTAAGCCCACAAGACAGCATCATTCCACCTCCATAATCATTTAACGGAATGTACCTTCCTAACACTAAACTATACTCTATTTTAGAGCAATATCTCTTTTGTGTGTGTGTGATATATAAGAAAAAGACGATAAGAGTGACAGATGGATTAACCAAATTCATAAACACTTTTAACATATATTATATAGTTCAAAACCACTGATTAAAAATTCCAAAAATATTGAACTTTGATGTAAACGCGTTAAAAAGTCATTAAAAAGAAAAAGAAGAAAAGTAAAGGTGAAAAAAGGAAAAACTATTACTTTTTTTCAGCAGAGAGATGAAAATATAATAATAGTTTTTCATTTTTTAACTGTGCACTTTTATTTTTTCAAACTCCCATTAGGAAATATAAGGTATTTCAATAAGACAAATTCAATTAAATTATTAGAGAAATAACATTTGCTTTTCACAAATTAATCTTGGCTAAATGTTTTCATTAAACAAAACAATGCTTTCTTTCTAAAAAAATATAAACCCGGGATTCTAAATCTACCGACATAAGACGTAATTTATGACCAGAAGATAGAAAAATATTCGATAAAAAATATATAAATATATACACGCAGCTGTCAATCAAGTATACTGATGGTCAACGCCCAATACATCTGGAGAGATGCAGCTCTCTTTTTTCTTACTTTTCTCAGTAACTTTTTCTTCTCTTTTCGGGTCCTTAAAAAAAAAAAAAAAAAAAAAAGGCTTCCAAAGTAACAGCGGATCTCAGGGGGTATTCAGAAAAGGTGGGGAATAATGTTGGTCCCCTCCCGGAACAGGGGCCAATCAGGGCCACCTCATCCATCACTGCTTGTCCGAAAGGGAACCGCCACTCGCTGGAAGAAGCATCTAAATTAAGGTTGCTGCAGATTGAATCGAAGTAGAAGTTAATAACATTAGGCTTCATTCATAGCAAAATATTGCAAAAATTATACATAAAAATGTTGAACTGAAAGGATTTAAATAACATAGAAGTAATGTTGTAGGTTTTTATTGTTGAAAATAAAATATATTCGCTTTTCTGTAAATAGTCTAAACGTTTTAAAGTAACAATTAATCAGGTGAAATTTTTAATAATTATCCTTTCGAATGTTGTTTCAATATACAGTAGACTCTCTCAAGTCCGCGATCCTAAAATCCGCCCATCGTTTCAGATGTAAACAATAAAACTTACAGTTGAGATGTAGGTGAAAAATTCAAATTTTTAAAATTTTTATATCCTTCTGTACACACTTTAATATATGTAATTCTCGTTATTATGATTGAACTGATGTTTTCTCATGAAGCAAGTCTAAATTTATTTCTGAAAAAATTCAAGATAAAGCTGATATCAGTGGCAATCGCAATCTTTTAACGAAATACATTTATGTATTAAACAAGCTTTTTTGCTTTTTAAGTATGGCTAAACATGAAATAAAATGTTATTATTTTAAACTTTTGGTGTGAATTATTAGTGTACCTTTATAAGGTGAGTTTCACTGAATAATTCAAGAAAACATTATCTCATCATTTTATGCCTATTTATAATTGTGCATTATTAATTATTTGTTTGACATTTACTTTTAAAATTAAAAATTTTTTTTAATTTTCTTATTTTTTCTTATTTTACTTAATTATTTTAATATTTTATTTTATTATAAGAATTCTTTATAATTTCGAGTGCATTATTACATTCAAATTACTGTTTTAAGAATGTAAACAAAACAGAAATCCGCAAAATTAGAATATCTGCACAAACTCTAGTCCCACACTGTTCGGATTTAAAAGAGTCTAATGCAGTAAATGCATTTAACTAATAAGACTATTATTGTTGTACTTTTTTATTGTTAAAAATATCACTGTCTTCGTAGAATTTTTCAAAGTAATAAATTAGCAATTATTCAATAAAATAAATAAAATCGCATGGAAAATAAAACATTGATGTATTTTTTTATTACTAACCATTTAAAATGAGCTTTTCATTGTTCCGAAAATAATGTTAAAAACTGTAGTATTGAAGGCATTTATATAATAAGGGTAATAAAGTGTGTTTAATTTTGTAAAATAAATAAACAAATAAAAAATCATAGTGTTTATAGAAGTTGTAAAAAAAAATAACAATCACTTAATAATTAAGATGGAGCTGCATTGAAAGTAAAACGAAAACGAATATTTTATTTCTAAGCATTTAGAATAAACACGAGAACGTCAGTATAAAAATTTAAGAAATTAACATTGATCGTTTTTGTTAAACTTTACTTAAAAATTGTAGAACTGAATGCATTTAAATAATAAGCGTAAGGTGGTAATGCTGCAAGATTTATAGTCGAAAAGAATTCATTGTTTTCATTGAATTTTTGAATGTTATAAACAATTAATAATTAAAATCAAATTGAAATAAAAGTTTGATGTATTTTTGATTTAAACTTTTAGAATCCTAATATAATAATGAAAACTTAATGACATAACATTGATCATTTTTGTAAAATGTTTCAACAAAATGAATTAATAAATACTTTATTTAACTGGAAAATTACTTTATTTAACTAATTACCATTTAAATAAATACTTTATTTAACTGCATCTTCCAAAATAAATAAATAAAGCATATACTATACATTACTATTTTTATTTTTAAGCATTTACAATGAATACATAACATAAACATCGTTTATTCAACCATAATTAACATTTACTTTATTTTATTAAATCCCAGTGCCTGAGAGACTCTCACTTCTCAAAATTAGTCTGCAGTCTTCATTAGTTTTCAAAATTTTTAAACAATATTTACTGCACTCTTCCTGATTTTGGCAGGAGATTATCGATATACAACCAAGCTACAACACTGTTGAACAATAATGACAAAAACAATGTAAATATTTAATTTGTACGATAATTTCAAGCACGTTAATATGCACGTTAATAAACTTATGATATGTGACAGCATTATTATGATAATATAACACTATCTTAACACATTAACGCCAAAACATAATGTAGGGGTGGTTTTTCAATCATTTTGCTGAAAGTCGTTTTCCACAACAAATTCCGAAAGGTTATTTTCGCTTGTTTTATTCGCAAAGTTTGTCATTAAAAAATAAAACTTTTTTTTTTTTTTAAATAGCGGTTGTTTGGAAGTTAATTTTTCGCACGCAATTATTTTCACCGTTGTGTCAACACAACACCAGCGGCTAATGGTACTCTTTCGATTCCGAATTGTTTTTCAAATTTGGGAAAAAAATACTTTTACGTTAATATTATTAAAAGAAGATGAAATATAACTGAGACTGTAATAATTACTGAATACATTTACCGAAACCTTACGAATATAGTTTTTTTTTGCGTACTATATGAATAGGGTTAAAGGAGATAGATTAAAAGAGAATTTTTGAAATGTAAAATGTCGTATTACAACAGGATTAAACAGACATAACAATCTTCTAATGTTTTTATGTTTTATCAGAAATTATTCGTTCGGAAAAGTTCGTTTAAATTTAAAGAGTTAAACATATGTTTGAAATTTAAAAAATCGACAAGAGTGTAAAGAGAATTAAGCAATCTTTTATTATATTATTATTATTATTATTATTATTATTATTACTAAATTATGAAACATAAATGAAGTCATAATAACAGATGTGTAGCTATATACTATCATTATTCTATGTAGATAATAGCAAAAATAGTTCGTAAGAAAAAATAGTAGTCAATGAAAAGACAAGTCCTATTAATACGACGCCAGACCCGAACGAATTAAAAGTGTTCTTAAATCTAACCACTCTCATTTCTGACTCATTTACAAAATAACTTATCTATATTATAAAGGACAAACGTGTCCGTGCGTAACGCTGACGTCATTTTGCGAATGGCAACACTTGACGATGAAACTTCGGTTTTGCGATTTTTGCTACTGCCATTTTTTTAATTTTCTAAACATCGCACATTTTTAATTTTTACACCGTTATATAAAGAAAAAATCTACTTTCAAATGCAATTTGTTTGAAAACAGTATCTTCATTGACTGATTTATTATAGCGTTTAAATTAAATTTCAAGCATGATTTTTTCTTTTTTTTTATCTATCTCTAACACTTGTACGCGAATACAAAATATCAATCCGTTTGCACTTTAAACAATATAAAAAGTTCAGCATTTGTTTCCAGCTAATATTCAATAACGAAATTAAAACTTCATTAAGAAATCAATGAAATAGTATAAATTGACACAAATTTAATAAGCATGTAATTGAAATACGCGCTTAAAACCGCTTAAATTATCAGAATAAAAAACACTGCTGTAGATAATGAAATTTTTAGCGATTTCTTCGGTTATTAACTTCTGGCATGAGGTCAATACGAAATTATCGATTTTTATAATTTTCAAAATTTTATTTGAATATATAATTGACATATTTCATATAAAAATGCTTTTTGGTGTTGTTAGGGGGCAGTCTAAACAAAATTATTAAATGTAAAAAATCTATTAGCATGTAAAAATTTCAATTAAAAAAAAATGGTTTTCATATATATTCTCTATCCCGGAAAGCCCGGGTTGGATGCCCTAGTATCCTTAAATGCAAAGAAATATTCTTATTACTCTTTTTCGGGTTCCAAGGAATTGATCAAGGTTTATGTTTTTCCTGCAATAAAAAATTTTGTTTTTAGTCAATTTTCGGGAACATGACAATCATTAGAAAGAAATATATATTAGGTAGCAAATGATTAGAACCAAAAATACAACTTATTTATTGTAAAATAAATAATTCTGTTCAGTTTTTTGTACCTAGCTAACAATACTTTAAAAAATGAAGGGTTTAAAATTCAAAAGAACTTTGTAAGTATATGAGAAAGTTTCAAATATTTTTGGTAGAGAAAATACAGACTTCGCCAAAAATATTTTGCACCCCCATATTTTAAATATATTTTTTAAACATGATAGTTTTATACAAATGCTTAACTGCATACTATTATGAAATTATTTTTTAAATTATTACAATTCATAAAAAAGGGCAGCAAACGAACAATTCAGTTTTTAATTAATCAATTTAATTAAACCATTTTCATTATAAAAACGATTTTTTTTTTAAACTACTGAACAACTTTGTTTTTATGGAAATTACATTGATGTGTTATGCAAGATGATATATACTCATGAAAATTAGAATAATTTTTTCTTTAATATACCAAAATATAAAGAACTTATTTTCATCAACAAAAACAAAAGAGTTAAAACATTGAATAGAAAAAATGTATTTTTTAAAAGCTTTTAAGTATTTTTTTGTTATTTCAATTTTTATTTTCTTCTATCTATAATAGAAGAAAATATTCTAATCCAAATTTCTTTTCGATTTCCAGTTTGCGACGTATTTACACGTTTTAGGGGTCAGATATTCCGAAAAATATGTTTTTACAAAATATCTGTCTGTCCGTGTGTGTGTTCTCTTTCTTTCATCGGAAAGTGTATGAAGTTAAGCATAAAATTGAACCAAATTTCACTTATAGGTTTTTGGTTATGGCTAGCAGGTCCTACTTGAATTTGGGGATAGTCTGTCGGAAGGAGACGCTGTGATATTGATTTTTGTTCCATATTTATTATTGTATCATCGAAAAGTGTATAAAGTTATGCATAGAATTGAACCAAATTTTATGTATATATTTTTGATTATGGCCTGCAGATCGCAGTTGAATTTGGGGATATTCCGCCTGAAGGGGGCGCTGTGATAGCCACTTAAAAATTTCAAATTAAAAAAACGTACAAAAATTATTATTATTTATATTATTTAAAGCATTATTTATATTAGAAAACCTAAAAGTTTTTTGCGTTAAATGTTTGGCCTTGATCCAAGGATTCCGGAGCAATTTTTGTTTTGCCTCTATCTTAAAAGATTGCTAAGATATAGCATTTTGTAATTTTAGGCTGGCTGACATTTGAAACAAGGCAGCAGGATTCCTCCATAAAAGGTTTTGATTTATAAGGTTTAATGAACATGCTTTCTGGCAAATTTTCTTTCATTGTTGTAACCATCGTTCCAACTGTTAAATGCTTAACACTATATATTCCAGCATCAAATTCTCGCCGAACTTGGTGACACTTGGCAAAATATCACCAAATTTGGCGACAAAAATAGGTTGCCATAAATGAAGCCAAGTTGACTATAACTGACTAATTTAGCAAAATTCTAATTCAAATTCAATATTGACGAGACCTGAGAATGAATCTTCTTTAATCGGGTTTCACGAATTTTTGCTTAATGTTTTCCAGTAAAACTAGCTAAAATCTTAAAACCAAGTAATAGGGAAGCTACACTGAAAAAAATGAAGTACTCAAAAATGAGTAAGTCCATGTACTCATTTCGAAATGAGTATTTTTGGATAAAAAATGAACATGTGCATTCTCAAAAATGAGTAAGTTCATGTACTCATATCGAAATGAGTATTTTTGGATAAAAAATGAACATATGTATTCTCAAAAATGAGTAAGTTCATGTACTCATTTCGAAATGAGTATTTTTGGATCAAAAATGAACATATGATCAAACTCAACATACTTGTATATTTCAGAATGTGTAATGACGATATTTCGGAGCCTAAAAAGCCATTATTTGAAGGAAAAACGCAGAATAAGAGAAATGAAAAGTGGATCTGGTTGTTCGGGATTTTCGTCAAAGTGGATCCACTACAACACATTTACTCTTTTTTTTTCCCTTACATTTTACACATCTACTTTTTTTTTTTTCCTTGATAGTACTTCAAAATTATAATTTTTTTTTTTTCCCACTAATTTTTTAAAAATTTATTTTAACTTTTTTAACGTGAGGCAATATTGTTTTATTTAAAAGTTTCCTAACATAACATCTTCGCAAATTATAGCTATGCAAATTGGTATTAAACTAAGCTGATTTGGCTTACAAATTTATGAATTACGCTAAAATTTATTATTTTATAAATTATAATTTTACAAAGTTTATAATTTTTTCCTTAAATTTATAAAATTAGTTAATATTTTTTCTTTACTTTTATAAAAATAAAGTTTTTGACTTTATAACGTTTTTAATTATTTCTTTAGCTTATATTTTTATAAATTAAACTAATTTAATTTAAATAAAATCAATAAGTCCAGATTTAAACCTACCTATTTCAAGGTCATTCATTTCAAATTTGTCTCTAAAAATGATTTTTTTTAAACTATTTTGTTTAACCGAACCGTACGCAAAAGCTCTCAGCATAGCTGAAATATAATAATTTTATTTATAACAATATAATAAATTATAACACCTTGTAATAGTATATTACTTTTAAATGCTAAAGGTGTAAAATTAACAACTATAATATAAATTAAAATAACTTTTATTAGTTGTTTTACATGTTTCGACTCTTTCCGAGTCATTTTCAAAAACAAAATGAGAATATTCTAAAGCTGCACGGGCTTTGAGGTTATTATTTCCATGTACTTTTTAAAAATTACGCACGTTATCTATTATTTTTTACTTGATTGTTTATTTTCATATCTTTGACCATGGAGTAATTCTAGCCACAGTTTTGGTAAATTAAAAGATGCCGCATCGTTACATATTGTATTTTTGCGCGTGAATATCTCTATGGTTTCTCTTATTATGGATGGATAGTATAGACTGGAGGGAAATATTATTTTACTTTCATTGAAATTTATTTGGATGGTTTCTTCTTGATATAATCTTGCCAGGGCTGTAGTTTTTCCATTGTATTTAATATCAGCTATATGCTCTTTTTTTCTGCGATTAAATTTCCTGCTGGTCATGCCTATGTAGTAATGAAATACCTTTTATTAAAGAAGACGGATCTAAAAATTAGCTAAAAAAAATGGCTCTATCCATACAGGGAAACAAAAATATCAATTTGTTTCTTGCTAATCGAGCAATTTGTAGAAAACCCACAAAATAAAATTATTCCAGAAGGTACTAAAGAACGCATCCGTAGATCTTTGCTAGAAAGAGTTTGGACAAGAGTATATCGAGAGAATTTTTTTGCAGCAAGTGTTGCGATTAAAATATTAGAATTTAAAAAAAAAGAAACCCGCTTTAAGCTTATCTAAAAAAATTGCAGAAAAAAGAGCATATAGCTGATATTAAATACAATAGAAAAACTACAGCCCTGGCAAGATTATATCAAGAAGAAACCATCCAAATAAATTTTAATGAAAGTAAAATAATATTTCCCTCCAGTCTATACTATCCATCCATAATAAGAGAAACCATAGAGATACTCACGCGCAAAAATACAATATGTAACGATGCGGTATCTTTTAATTTACCAAAACTGTGGCTAGAATTACTCCATGGTCAAAGATATGACAATAAACAATCAAGTAAAAAATAATAGATAACGTGCATAATTTTTAAAAAGTACATGGAAATAATAACCTCAAAGCCCGTGCAGCTTTAGAATATTCTCATTTTGTTTTTGAAAATGACTCGGAAAGGGTCGAAACATGTAAAACAACTAATAAAGGTTATTTTAATTTATATTATAGTTGTTATTTTTACACCTTTAGCATTTAAAAGTAATTTAATTTATTATAAAAAAATTTATTTACATATTTTTTTTTTTTTAAATAAGACATAAAAACAAAACTGAATAGCATGTAATAGACACGTCTCATTAAGATAATTGTTGTTTTTATTAGAATTGATAAATAGATAATCAGGCAAATAATTTTAAAAAAAGTATATGTTCGAATAAAGAAATTGTTGGTACTGTTGCAAAAAGAAGCAATCAGTATTCTTAATGCAATGTTTTACGCATATAATACATAATAAATTGAAATTTATCTGTTATAAGGCACCAAATCATACAGCAAAATATTGAAAATTATGAAAAGAAAATATTAAAAATATTGGAACTGAAAAAATCCATCTACAGATGAAACCTCAAGTTTTTGCAAGTTTTTCAAAATAACTAACAACATTTGAGAAGGAGGCGTGACCACTCAGGCGCGTTAGTACACCGGACGGCACGGGTTCGATTCCTCTCATGGGCAAGGGTTGGTTAATTACTATAAACTCACGCAGGAATGAAAAAATGAGCAGAAATGTATGTATCCCTTATAAGGTTGTCCTTGCGAAATAACTTTTTTTTTTTTTTTTATCCTATAAATTTTATTTTAACGACATAATTTTTTTTTTATTTGAATACATCCATGGGATCAAAAATGAGTACATAGCAGTTCATATTTGAATACATCCATGGGATCAAAAATGAGTACATAGCAGTTCATATTTGAATACATCCATGGGATCAAAAATGAGTACATGTGTTTCTCAATTTTGAGTACATTTGAATCGCAGCTATTTTGAGTATGTGATGTATTCAAAATTGAGTACTTTTTACTAAATTTTGAGTACCCATTTTTTTCAGTGTATCTTTTCCCACCGGTACAAGCCAGAAGAACCTTTCGTAGTCGTGTTATACATCGGCTGCTCGTGCAACGAATGATGCTTCATATCCAAGTAACCTGACAATTCGCAAGCGACTGATAAAAAATATTGATTTCATTGGCGATGTGATAGCGAGTATTAACATGTATAAGATAGAAGGAAATTTTGGGATTATCGCATTCTACTAGTTTAAATGTGTTAATAGACTAATAAAAATAATTACATTGACATTTTAAAAGATATATTCATTATTAAATATTTTTATTGCTGAAAACTAAGTTCTTGATGGTTTGACATTTCTTGCAAGAATTATTCTAATTATCGTGATTATCTTGCATAACACAACAAATAAACTGAAAGTAGGGTAGTAATTTTTTAAAAAACTCTTTTTTATAAATAGCAAACGGTTTAATTTTAGAACGGTTAATTACAAGTTAAGTTGTCCGTTAGCTGAATTGGTTTTACAAACTGTAATAATAATTTAAAAAAAAAATCCTAATTGTAGGCATTTGTATTCGACTATTACTAAAATATATAAAAAATACGAGGGGGCTCATTACCTTTGGACAATGCTGAATAATAACCGAAAAGTCCCGTAAGATGTTGTTATTTAAAATGTTTCATGAACTATAAATAGCTAAAACACATATGAGAGGGTTAGAATGACAGTAAGAGTAAGTCAGTACTTAGTAATTTGAGAAATGAAGGGTTTTGTGAAAATTGTCACATTGCCGTTGCATTAAGTGGTCTAACTTGTTTTTGCCTCTAGCGACTCCCTAAGTGAACTATGACTTATTTGACTGCCACATTTAAAAGAAATTTATATACGTTCAGTGAAAAGATGATTATCTAGATTTTTAAATTTTTTGACTTACTCCACTGTCATTCTAACCTCTTCATAAATTGAAACCTGTAAACATAAGTCACTTCTTGTTCGAACAGAAGCAATTAAATATTTAGATGAAATATAAGTACGAGATGATTTGTGAATGGTAAACAATATATCAATAATAATAAATGTATTAATAATAAATATTATAAAAAAATTATTACTCATTGTAGTAAGTTAAGATATAAAAATAACGTTATCCCAAAAGAGAATAATTTTGCAGATGCGATAAGATAAAGACACCTATCAATCCTATTCTTCACATGATCAATACAGATCAGTATTCATATTACTGATAATTATCTAAAATTTCAAAAACATTGATACACATTACGTTAAATATTTTTAGTGAACGATGTTGAACAACTTAATAAAACTTTTGAATTGAAATTTATTTAAGAGATACAAATAAATTTCGTTGTTAAGCTAATCTTTCAATAATTTTTAATAAGTAAAAGAAATCCAATTAGACTTCTATTGAGAAAGCCATTAGCTTAGATATACTTTAATACTCACTCGGGACTATTTTGATACTGAAAAAATAACTAAATGTATTTACATTTTGTTTTCCTTTCCTTTTCTTTTTTTCATAGCATACTCTTTACACCAAGAGATACAAAATGTAACATGTTAATAAAAAGAAAAAAACACGCAGTCCTATTTGTTTTTATTTTTAATTAAATTAGCTGTAGATAAACATTAATGAAAAACACTACAGCAATATTTCTTCCCCCCCTCCCTGCTTTTATGCATGAAAAAAAGCTACCTACAATAAAAATTATTGCAATCAAATTTTAGAAAATCCCCTTATAGTATGTAGTGAGTTACTGCTCGTGTCTCTTTTGCCCGCTCATAATTTAATATGAAGCGCAGTAAAACCTAATATAAAACGCATACTCTGTGATTATCTCGCAGAAGCAGTTGATAAAACAATTTAATAAAGGGCAGCTTCTAGGGGTTTAGTTTTGTGCAACAGTGTGCAGCTTGACGGGTGACGAGAAACATGAGAACGGTGGTACATGTATTGTGTTTTGTCAAGGCCTATCAAATGTATGAGATGCTGGAATTTAAAGTTTATCTTGTTCAACTTTGCATGCGCAGTATTCATCTCTGTAAGGAATTTAGGGGTCGACTTAAAATAAAATTGGGGAAAATAGAGATTCATTTCTGAAAGAAAATTAAGATATAAAAGTTTGTGTTTATTTTGAAATATTTTTTTTTAACTTCACAGAAAAAAATAAAACCCAATTTGGGTCGAAAGATTCTTATGTATGTGCCCAAATTGGGTCATGCCTGTTTTGTTTACCACTGTGAATTTTTTTTTTTTTTTTTTTTTTTTTTTTTTTTTTTTTTTGAAAATGGGTATTTAACAGTGTCCAAAATGGATACACAGTGGTAACCTACACTGTCAAAAATAAATCCGTTAATTCACGGGAAAAGTACTGTCAGCTAAGTTGCCGAACTTTTTCCGTTCCGTTAGTAGATTTTCCGTTTTGAAAGATTGAAGAAACGGAAACTTTCTGTTATGAATGACCTCGGTTAAAAAAAAAAAAAAAAAACTGTTTGTGCTGCCATCTGTTGACTATAACAGAAGTATTTAGTTTAATACTTGATATTTTAATATTAAATACTCCCTGGTACAGATACCTGATACTGGTTGCCCTTGGGGTTCGAACTAGGGATGACAGCGCCTTGAACCGAGTGTTTTACCTCAAGACCAGCCTTGCAAGAATAGGAGTTTGAAAGGATGATACGGGGATTTCTTCAAATCCCTGCTTGGAACTTAAACAATCTGGGGTTCAGAAACCTAGTAACTTTGAAATTAAGTGGGAGATTATTTTGTTATAAGATTATGACTGAAAAATTTAGTATTAATAGAGGATTGAAACATGAATTATATTAATTCTTAATTTGATTGTTAGATGCAAAATATGAATATTGTATTTTGAATTAAATTCGATAAAGTATGTTGGCTTTTTGAGAAAATCGATTTTTTTTTCAACTATTATATATTTTTTAAATGTGTTCTGTTAGAATATATTTTCATTGAGAGTGTCTTTTATAACTTTAAAAAGCAAATTACGAATAATTTCAAAGGAATGGGAAAGTTATTTCTTATTTTTTTTTATTCGGAAGCATTATTTTTGTTTGTTGCTTTTTTGCGTAAAATCGATTTTTTTTCACTTAATTTAACTATTATATATATATATATATATATAAGTTAAATTAAGTGAAAAAAAATCGATTTTACGCAAAAAAGCATATATATATATATATTAAGCTATTTGTTTCGAATATATTTTAAGTGTGAATATTGTTTTGTAACTTTAAAAAATAAATTGCTAATAATTTTTAAAGCATGGGAAAATAAAGTGTTGCTTTTTAAATTCGAAAGAACTATTTTGTTATTTTAAATAAACTCGAATTTTTAATTTATTGAATTTTTAGTTCTTCTGTGCTGTAACATGTCAGTTTTTTAAACATTGGAAATAAATATGCAGCAGATAACGGAATATCTCCGTTAGCCACTTTCTTCTCCTTCTGTTCCGTTGTTTTCAGGAAATATGAAGAAACTTTCTGTTTTTAACGGAAAATGCCCTTTTGTGGTGAAAAGGGACTTTTTCTGTGAAATTCAGGAAAAAAATACCCGTGAATTTCAGATTATTTTTAACAGTGTAAACAGGCATGGCCCAATTTGGGCACATACCTAAGAATCGTTCTACCCAAATTGGGTTTTATTTTTTTCTCTGTTTCTGGAATTATAAGTATGCATAGTGTGTATGCATGTAAAATATATAAATATATATATTATTTATTTAAGGTTTATATTATTCTTATATTTACTATTATGATGCATGATAGTAAGTTGGAAAATGTTCCAGCATTCTTTCACTCCTTCCCTGATTATTCCAAGTAAGTTTGATATTATTTCTTATATTTACTATTATGATGCGTGGCAGTAAGTTGAGAAATGTTTCATCATTAGAAATTTTAGCCTTATTTCATTTTTTTTCCTTATTATTCCAAGTAATATTGTTATTGTTTCTTATATTTACTATCATGATATATGATAATAAGTTAAGAAATGTTCAATTATTAGAAATTTCATCTTTATTTCAACTTTTCCTTGATTATTCCAGGTAAGATTTATATTATTTCTTATATTTACTTATTATGATGCATTATAGTAAGTTGAGAAATGTTCAATCATTAGAAATTTCATCTTTATTTCAACTCCTCCCTGATTATTCCAAGTAAGATTAATCTTATCTCTTATATTTGCTACCAGGATGCATGGTAGCAAGTTGAGAAATGTTCCATCATTAAAAATTCTAGCAATATTTTAACCCTTCCCAGATTATTCCAAGTTAACTCATGTAAATATTTATTGCAAACCAATTTTATTCTGAGACTTCTTTCAGAAATTCAGAAATATAATCATAATAAAACTAGGAAAAATATGGGCGCAAATGATGCGGGTAGGATCTGTGACTGGAAGATGTTTTGAACAATGGTTAGCAGTTCATAAAATAGTTTTAAATTTTACAAATTTGTTTTTTTTTTTTTTTTTTACTTGTAAGTAAAAAGTGACGCGTAAAATCTGGTGTAAAGAAAATAAGAAAAAAAATATTGTAACTTTATAAATTCAGAATCTATTTATTTCGATACTTTATAAGTGAAAAACGGAAAACAAAAAGAAAATGAGAAATAGAACACCTTAAAACTTGCTCGAAATAAGGTATTTCTATTTTAGTTTTACACGCCCCATTATAGTAGAACAAGAGCTTCTGTATTTATCTTATAAGTTGTGCAGTGTTCTGAAAAGGTCGCTGCACCAGTGTAGGAACGATATTAAAAAAAAATATATTCCCGAATCTTCAAAATATTTCAACATCTACTTATTAAAGTTATGAATATCTGGAATAGTTTTATAACGTCACGAATTGTAAAAACATTAGGCAACATTATGCGCGTAAAAATGCTAATATTATTTGAAAGCATAAAACTGTGTGGATGAATATATTAATAGAAATTGACATGAGTATAATTAAGTTCTTACATGAAAATATTTTTTTTTTCGTATTAATCAATAGTCTTTATCTTGGATGGCACATAGATAATTGAAGTAGATCTAAAAGAAATGCTTGAGAGTTAAAAGAATATATGTATTACTAAAGGAATAAAAAATACATACAAAATACAAAATTCACACCACTGAATTCTTCATAAAGTTATTGTATTCATTATATCACCCTTCAGTTAATAGTAAATCCACTGTATTACACATCTCATGTATTCTTCATTCTATATGTTTATCTATTGTGAATAAATATTTTTAGATATAATGTTGATGTTTAGATATATTAGCTGCATGGAATGCAACTAAGTTTCTAATGACATTTTGACAATATTTTCTAATACATTAATTTACTTCATTAAGTTAATACATATAATTTAGTTAATACAGTTCTTGATTGCATATTTTAGGTAAAAATGCAAAAAATGAGCAGTGAAAAAGTGAAAAAGAAATAATTGAAGAAGTGAGAACATGAACTTTATTATTATTATTATTATTATTATTATTATTATTATTATTATTATTTTGCTTATAATTTAAATTATATTTTCAATTAAGGTTCATATGAATTACTTAAATTTTAGATTCAGTATTTTTTCAATAAATTATTTTTCAAGCTTAGAATTAGAATTTTAAGCTTATAGAAAAAGAAATAATTTAAGTGCATTTCCCGCAGCTGTTTCTCGGATACAATATATCCTGAACTTTTACGACATCTAAAGTATTCAATAAAAATACTTCAAAAATTTATCAAATTTAATAAGTTTTGAATTTCTGAAAATTTGAAAATTTGATTTGAAAAAAAAATGATTTCTCGAATTTGAATGAAAATTATAAGAAATCTTAATCTTTAAAAAATATATTAAATTTAATATTATATTATGAATAAAATAATAACTATCTGATAGACTACTTCCATTAATTTAACACGAAACTATGACCTCTACATATAAAGAAAGAAATATTTCATTAGTACAGGAAATAAATTACTACAGTATTTCCTTTCTTTTATACTATTAACTGCAATCCTAGTTTCTCTGGAACAAAATCCGAATTCTATTATAAAAGAAATTTCCTGAATCTTGCCGGAATACAAGTTAATGTCCTCGTTCTATATGTTAACAAATTTATATGAATGTTCAAGAATATCTTTACGTTTTGCTTTTGTTTCACATTTTCCGTACTCGTTTTTAATATTGCGTGTTTAAAAAAATTCTTTTTATTCTAATAAAAAATATAAAGTAAATCTTCTTTATCATGTATCATAAGTGTATGAAAATAATTACATAAATGTATGAAAATAATTAAATAAATGTATGAAAAAAAGTATCACTTTGAAAACAGAAACTAAGAAATATATTTTCGTCACAAAAGTTTAATTCAAATAATTGATTTTGATCGATAATCTATAAACATAATTACAGAAAAAGTAAAATAATAATTTTTTTAGATTGTTATTGCCCATTATGGATAAAATGTTAGTCAAGAAGAAGTAGCGAATTTTCTAAAAAGCGAGCTCTAATAGTGTATAAAGGAATTGATTTATATCCTAACATAAATGAACAAATTATATTCTATCATTTATACATTTACAAGAGTTTACACATTATACAAAATTTAAAATTTTATTAATCTAAAGTGAAATTTCAGAAAATACAATGCAACTTATTTATAACATCTTAAATAATTAAGTAAAGTAAATTCTTGTCTTGAAACTCAATAGCATAAAAAGGGGTAAATGTAAAGGGAAAAGTGACGACTTAAAGAAATTGAATTCTTTATCTGAGTAAAAAGACGTTACCGAAAAAGGTGGAACAATCAATATTATTAAAAGGAAAGTGAGAAAAAAAAACCCGCCAAAATGTATTCTATTACTATGCATAAGTTATGCAGACATATCTAAAAATATATGTAGTTACATAACTGTTCTGCATTATCTATTACAAAATTATTCATATCGCCATGGATTTGGCAATAATATAATGAAAACATCTACAAAGATAAAAAAGTTTTTTAAAAAGGTAAGGTAGTTAATTAAGGTTTCAATAGCAATATTTCATGCATTTACATTAATTTAATCGAGTGAACTACACATTAATTACAAATCATATTCTAGATTAATATCAAGAAATCATCAGAATGTCTTACAATGCGAGAAGTTAAGACTCGGTGTTAATGAAAACACCGTCACGAATTAAATGAGGATTTTGCTTTAGCATTTTGGCCTCTCTAATTATCAGTTATCAACTGCATCTATAAATATTAAATATTGTACTTATTAATAATATTAAGTACTTAGTATGTAAATAAAAAAACTAAGTACACAGAAAAAAATAAAACCCAATTTGCGTCGAAAGATTCTTAGGTATGTGCCCAAATTGGCTCATGCCTGTTTTGGTTACCACTGTGTATCCATTTTGGGCACTGTTAAATACCCATTTTCAAAAAAAAAGATTATTTTTTTTAATTTTTTTTTTAAATGGGTATTTAACAGTGCCCAAAATACTAAGAAATAATACTAAGTGCTTAGTAATAATAAAACTTTCTTAAAAGATAAAAGTTATATATATATAATTAAGTTTTAGCATTATTGCGAGTAAATTCAAGTAGTTCAGAAGAGTAAACTGAGCTCTAACTAAATAGGCAGTGTTTCAGAATAACGTAAAAAAAAATCATCATTCTTACAATTTCAAAAGTTAGATTTGGACATTTAGCATGATACATAAAATAAACGTAATTGCTTTTCGGTCTCTAATCAACTTTTTGTTTCATTAATTTAGGATTTCCTATTAATAATTTTCAGTATGAATTTTATATTTTAGAATTTTTATTCAATACAAAAAAAAAGAAGAAAAAGACCAAAATTTCGTTTTGAAATCGTCGTCAGATCGTCGTTTTACTTCTAAATTTTCGTGTTATTGTCTTCTTTTTTAATTCGGCTGAAAGTTTGTTTGGAATAAAATGTCAACGATTTTGTTTCAGAACTGTTTGACCAGAAAAATATTCTGTTTACTTCATTCGCCATGCTGTTATGTATACAAGTTCCATGTATATTATTTATATTTCAAAGTTATGTAACAATGAAAATCTTAAAAAAAAAAAAAAAAAACAGATTTCTGTAAATACTCCTGAAATATATTTATTTATGTCGTAGTGTTGCATCTAATTAAGAAAAATTAAGACAGTTACTATCAAAAACATTTTATTTCCAATGTTTCTTCAACTGCGAAACTTAAGTGTAAGTTATACAGATTCAGCATGAACCTGATGTAGCGTGGAGGAGCAAATTTAATCAAATAATATCTTTTTACAATTTCTAATGTATAGTTGAAAAGTGGTTAAGACTTCTGTTCGTTTGTCTATCCATTCGATCGCCACAAAATCGATATATTTTATTGAGGTTTACTTCGGCCATATATACTCTAACTGCAAGCGATTGGAGTATTATTTATCGTTTTTGTTTACATGAAACCGCAAAAGATTTTCTCACACATTGAAGTCGATAGGCAGAAATTATATCAAGTATGACGATATTATACTTATTTAAAACATAAAGAAAGTGATATGCGGCATTGAGATGTATTAGAATATGTTCCCTATAGTTGAAAATAACATGGGTATCAATTATTGCTCATTTACAGGGTCACAAAAGTAAATTTCGATATGTTACGGTCTACTGGGCGTGATTATTTGAAATTCATTTTAATAACGTAACACAGTTTCAGATTGAATAATGTCGACATATGTTGTTAATAATCACTATATTTCATTTTCAACAGAAATTGGAATATTTACAAAAATTTTACAGGGCCAAACAAAGGAAATTGATACGATTCATAATATCATCAAGTAACCCTTAGGGGCCGTCCACAAATGATGTCACGCTTGGAGGGGGGGGGAAGAGGGTTCATGAAATTGTGACAGTTTGTGACAAGGGGGTGGAATGGGGTAAGAAAAAGTGTGACATCACTCATTTTGGTTAAAATAAAATCATTTAAAATCAGCAGATTAAATTTTGAAGTTATTTTGAAATTACCAGAATTTGCGGGTATTTTTTAATCGGGGCTAAAACAACTTTCGTGTGACTTGTTTTCACTTATATTCCTTTGTTTTCAAAAAAATATATTTATATTTTATTACTAATTGTATTACTTTATTGTATATTAATTATGTTTTCTGTTGTAAACCTTAATCTTATTTCATACAAAATAAGTACACGAATCATTTTTATTGTTATGCTCACAAATTTCATTAGTTAAAGTTTAAAAATAAAATTTGAAATATGATCTATAACGTAGTGCTTTGTTTCTGAACTGCAAGTATATGTCTATGTAATATAGCGTGACATGTGACAAGGAGAGGGGAGGGGTTATGGTGAAGTGTGACACTTTGTGACTAAGGGGGGGAGGGGGGTAAAAAATATTGAAAAAAAGTGTGACATCATTTATGGACAGCCCCTTATCTTTAAAAACGGTCGAATGATTGGACAGTTTGCTGTAAATTTTTAACAGTGTGGAAAAATAAGTTAAAAAATTTAAGAACAATGCAAAAAGAAAATGAAAAATAGAGTTATATTAGAGATCAATAAGTATTACACTTTTATGGAGTGCTAGGAAAAACATTATTACGTTATTTTTTAAATACAATTATTTTTAATGTATGTATTTACAACATGCAGGCCTAAAACTAAGAAAAAGTATAATGTAAGTTTTGATAAAATTTTTTGAACGAAGAATTTTGCATATATATATATTTTTTTTAATTTCTCCTTGGCCTTTATGTATACTAACGTTTCTACTTATATTCCCAGAACTCATTTCCCACATTAACTTATTTTTGTTACAAAAACATAAGTTTCGAATCTGATTTACAATCAGAAAAGTAATTTTAAAAATGTAATTGAAAGAAAAATCAATTCTATGAATTTTGAAAATAAAATATTTAACCACTATTTTTAAATTTACATTTTTAAACCTCCAAGGAATGTATCTATACATAAAAGGGTCCTTCCGTCCTGTTCCGGAAAGGAAAGGTTCCTTTTTTTTTTCTAAGAGTTCAGGGAATTTTAATTTTACTGAAATACACAAAGGTAAAATGCGTGTAACCCGGTAGAAGTTTCCATGTTTACGTCAATATTGAATTTGAATGAGAATTTAAAAAAAGAATTTCAACCATCACCAAGTTGGCTTTATTTATGGTGACCTATCTTGGCAAGAATTTGATAATGGCGGTTAAGAATATGTAAGTTTTAAGCATATGAGAGTTGGAACACAAACACACACACACACACACACACAATGGGTTACAGCAATGAAAGAAAACTTAGTAGGAACCACGCGCACTAAAACTCATACATAAGACCCGTTTATGGAGAAATCCCTTATTTTTAATCTGTTGTCGTGTTCCAAAATGTCAACCTCGAATTTCAAACTGCTATCTATATTTCGGTCATTTTTTTAAGATAGAGACGAAAAAACAGTACTCCGGAATCCTTGTATTCAGGCCGAAAATTTTTAAGATTTCTAATTTATTGAAAATCTTTTTTCAATTTCAAGTTTTTAAGTTGCTGCATTTTTAAACAAGATGCCGGATGGAGCTCAGTCATAACATCCAAATATACATACATATATATACAGGGTGTCCCAGGATTATTGGGACAAACTTTAAGGGGAGGTAGGGCACATCACAAGGATTCAGATCTGCATAGCAACCCATGGTCGGAAACAGCTTCGTTAGCCGTAAGGTGGTGTTGTTCAGAAGAGCATTGGAGCACCTCTAACATCTCATATTATCGCATCTATTTGTAAGAGGTGCTACCAAACTTACTTGACACAATGCCACAACATGTCAGACGCCATATGTGGTTTCAACATGATCCGAAACGTCATGGGAAAGTAGTATGACAGGGATAAGAAACGCACAAGACTGAGATCATCTGAAATAATTTATTGGTCAAAGATATTACATGTACTGTGGTATATGATATGTGAAAACGTCACAAAAGATGTTCAAAGTTTTCACCATTGCTAGCGATGCATGCATTACACCGTCGGACCATGGATTGGCTGACTCGCTCAAATACACCTGGATTCTGTTCGATATCAGCAGCAGCACAGACGAGTCTTGCAACCAAATACATATCGGAATCCACAGGCGTTGCGTACACAGCACTTTTCAGTGCACCCCAAACGAAAGAAATCTATGTTGCGTAAATCAGGAGAGCGTGGTGGCCAGGGAACCGGTCCACCACGGCCAATCCATCGGCGACCAAACACCTGATTAAAATGTTCACGAACACATCTATCTGCCATAATAGGGAGGTGCCCCATGATTTTGAAACCACATATGGCTTCTGACATGCTGTGGCATAGTGTCAAGTAAGCTTGGTACCACCTCTTACAAAAAGATGCGATAATACCCAGCTAAAAATGAACTGCAGTTTTTCTACAGAAGTGAAGTATTTTTAAAGTTTTTCTACAGGCAACTGTAGATTTTCTGTAGTGCAATCTTGACTGTAAAAATACTTCAGTTATTTTGCAGTTAATGTGAAGTAATTTTGCAGTAATTTATTTCAAAAATACTGTGAGCTTTTAACTGCAAAAATACTGCAGTTTACGTGAATTTATGTTATATTCATAAATTAAAAAAATAATGAGACTTTACATCTGTAGTAAAACTGTAGTAAATTTGAAGTATTTTTACAGTCATTATTTCAGTATTATATTTTCTGATGTATCTGCAGTATAACTGCAGTTACTTTAAGGTAATTTTACAGAACTTAATTTTAGTAAGTTTGTGAGATATTTTCTGCAATTTATCTGCAGTTTTAAAAGCTAAGCAATATTAAAGTCTTTCAGTTTTTGACAATATTGCGTATTTACTCTGTTATTAATAATTAACACTGTTTTCAAGACTTTTAGTTTAATGGGACTAAATTGAACAAAAATCAAAATCCTCAGGCGGGGGGGGGGGGGACACTGCTTTGAACCACCCATTTTGAGATAAATTTTTAACACATAAATATATATATAATAAAAATAACTCTCATGGGGAATTTAAGGGGGAAAGTCCGCCCTTCCGCCCAACGGGAAATTTGTACTTTCTCTTAGTGTTTAATTACTTTAAATTACTCGGAAAAAGAATAAATTTACTGTTTTACAAAATCGGTCAAAATAAAAAATTAAATAAAATTTTAAAATCCAGGGAGGGTTAATGACGCAACCCCCCCCCCCCCCCCCGCCTCCAACGGAAAATTCTTAGTTCCTCTTTTAAGTTAAGCGAGGAACAGCGAGTTAAGCAGCGGACACTGCTTTGAACCACCCCTTTTGAGATAAATTTTTAACACATAAATATAAAAAATAACAAATAAATAACTTTCATGGGGAATTTAAGGGGGGAAAGTCCGCCCTTCCCCCCCAACGGGAAATTTGTACTTTCTCTTAGTGTTTAAAAGTCTTAGTCTCTGTACTTTAAATTACTCGAAAAAAGAATAAATTTACTGTTTTACAAAATCGGTCAAAATAAAAAATTAAATAAAATTTCAAAATCCAGGGAGGGTTAATGACGCCCACCCCCCTCCAACGGAAAATTTTTAGTTCCTCTTTTAATTTACTCAAAAGAACCAATTTTATTATGCTGTTCAAAAACGGAGAAAACGTAATTTTAGTTACTTAAACTTTAAAATTCAGGAAGAAAGTAGTAATTGAACACCCCCCCCCCACACACACACACACATATATACACCCTACACACAACGAAAAATTCTTAGTTCTTTTATTTTAAGTTTTTTATTATTATTATTATTATTTATTTTAGTTATTTTAATTATTTAGTTATTTAAATTTCAAAATCGAGGGAGGCGGAAATTGCCTTTCCACTTATTAACTACAGGCATGATGACTTCCAGTTTTTAAGAAAATTTTACTTCAAAAAACAAGTGAAAAATGTAAATCTCCTTTTGAACATTTGATTTTTTTTTTCGTAACTGACTATGTGAAGAAACGCTACATCTCAACTCAACTCAGATTCTGATCGTTCTGTTTACATTTTGACGGCGACGGCACGGCGGTAAGCGGTAAGTGCAAGCGTTTGTATATTATTTTTCTTATTCGCTAGCTTTGTTAATATAATAATTAATGCCGTAATTTTTTAAATGTTTATATATAGCCATAAGATGGCTAAAAATATGTACCGACAGACACCTCTACAAATCTAGATAGATTAAAAAATTAGATACATTCAACGTATTTATAAAGTACCACGTTGTCTTGCCAAAAAAAATTATTTCGGAGGAGATTTGTATTGTCAATGTGTCGTCCATATTGTCTTATTTTAGACTTTTTTTTTTTTAATACTGTAATAGCGATGGAGTTAATTTAAAGTTTGTTGCCCCTACAATTACGATTATGCCAAGGTTGCAGCTTACATATGCATCGTATATATGAATATATATATATTACACACCAAACACTCATATTATGCGTAATTAATACGTCATTATATATATATTATTTGCATCATATGACTATAACTTTCGGCCACATAAATCACGAAATGTTGAACACATATAGTATTATTATAATGTCATATATGCTTTATAATTTGATAAATTTTGGTCACTAGATGTTTTTTCTTATATTAATTTTACATTATTTTGTAATAAAAAATGCAAAAAATGAATCCTGAAAAGTGTTTTATGGTGTTCAATGGATAAATAAGCTAAAAAAGAATTATTTTCTTTAAATCCAAAGTTTTTATTATTAAAAACAAGTAACAGCATCCAAAATTTTAAAATAAGCTATCAAGCTGAGGTGTAAAAATCTAGGAGTCAATGGGCCAATTCTCACCACTCAATTTTATTAGTATTCTTCAGCTAAATTTTATTATTATACTTCACCTAAATTTTATCAGTATTCTTATTAGTCGAAGAATATTAAAAATTTAGTGGTAGTAATCTACCCATTGGCGACTAGATTTTTACACCCCTGCTATCAAGTATAAAAATATAGCAACAAATATTTTGTTATTAATTGAAAAATGTTAACTGACACCTGTAACATACCAATTTGGCAAACTATCTTGGAAAAAGAAGAAAAAGCTTTTAATCACATTTCATGTAACATATCATCATTCAGGAGGACAATATTTAAAATAGCATTACTTTAAATTAAATTATAATTTTTATAAAGTTATTTTCCTCCTGGTATATTATTTGTAAACTTTGATTAAAAGCAATTGAAAATATATGTAAAAACCTTGAGAAACCATTAATTGTATTGACACACAGGCTAAGTACAGTCAAGAACAACCCAAACAATATTATAAATTTCATTGTAACGATAAAAGGTTCAAATATTTAATTTAATTTTGTAATAAATATGAGTTATTTGAATTCACAATAACAAACTCTAAATTAACTCCATCACTATTAAAGAAAAGTTTAAAATAAGATAATATGAACAAAACTTTGAAAATACAAATATCCTATGAAATATTTTTTCTAGTAAGACTTTTATAAATACGTTGAATCTATCTAATTTTTTTTTTAAAGAGAAACCAGTTTTGAAGAAGTGTCTGTCGGTACATATTTTTAGCTATCTTATGGCTATGTATAAACATTTAAAAAATGAATTAAGGTGTTAATTATTATATTAACAAAGTTAGCGAATTACAGAAAATAATGGACGAACGCTGTCACTTATTGCTCAATGCCGAGAGTCGCATGTAAAATGTAAACAGGTTTAGAATTTAGCTATAGGTGAAAATTAGCAGTAGCTATTCACCACATAACGATTAAAGTTGTAAAACGGCAATTAAAACATTGTCATTGTTTACCACCTCTGCTTTCAGGTAACACATTCCATGGCAATCCTTGAGCGACTAATTTTGCGATTCCCCCCCCCCCCCTCCTAAAGGTGAAAATAAGCAGTCGCCAGTTGTTGATTAAACTTTAAAAACTGGCGATTAAAAATGTGGAAAGCACAAGCCAAATGCAGGATTTCCCAATTACCATTTTCTCCTAAATTTCAAGATTTTTCAGCGTCCATTCGACGAAATTCATAATTTTTATGCGTCCGTTCGAAGAAATTCGTGGTTTTTACGCGCCCGTTTGAAGAAATTTACGATTTTCCGTGCATAATCGAAGAAATTCATGACTTTTACGTGGCGATCCATAAAATTCATGATTTTTATGCGTTTGATCGACGAAATTCAGAATTTTTACACTGCCGAATGACGAAATTTGATTTTTACGTAGCCAATCGACAAAATTCATTATTTCTCTCCGGCCGATCGAAGAAATTCATTATTTTTATGCACACGATCGACAAAATTCAAGATTTTTACACTGCCGAATGACGAAATTTGATTTTTACGTAGCCAATCGACAAAATACATGATTTTTACACGCCGATCGATAAAATTCATGATTTTTATGCACTCGGTCGCTAAAAATCATGATTTTTACATGCCCGATCGACGAGATTCGTGATTTTTATGCATTTGATCGATGAAATTCAGGATTTTTACACTCCCGAATGGCGAAGTTTTTTTACGTAGCCGATCGACAAAATTCATTACTTTTTCTGAGCATGATCGACAAACTTCATTATTTTTACGCACACGATTGAGAAAATTCATGATTTTACACGCACTATGGATGAAATTCAGGATTTTTGCACTCTTGAATGGTGAAATTTGTAATTTTTCTTCCGAAATTCAATTTGTGGGTTGTTTTTTTTTTTTCGGTTAATGTGCGTGAAGTGCACATATATATATAAGTTACTAACCGCTGTTTGAAGGAATTTCATGCATTCTAGAGATTGCTGCATTGTGAGTTTCGTGCATCCAGGAGTGTTTTTTTTTTTTTTTTTTTTTTTTTTTTTGGCGGGGGGGGGGGGAGTTATTGTAGGCGAAGCGTACATATCTATATATATATATATATGTTACTAACTGCTGTTTGAATGAATTTCATGCATTCTCAAGATTGCTGCATGGTGAATTTCATACATCCACGTTTTTTTTTTTTTTTTTCAGTTAATGGGTTGGGTTGGGTTGATTATTGCCGGCCAGTTATCCACACTAGGGATATAGTCCCAGGTGGAGTGCCCTTCGTGGGGGTCTTTCTAAGGGAACCTAACCTGTATTTACGCATGGATAAATCCACGGCTCGAAGAAAACCATGAAAACTCCGAACGATTAGGCCGACGGGCACGATTGGGATCGAACCCAGCACCTCCTGTCTACCAGCTTCGAGAGCAGAACCTCTCAGCCACTGGTGGGGCTTTTCAGTTAATGTATGCGAAGCATACATATATATGTTGCTAACTGCTGTTTGAATGAATTTTATGCATTCTAGAGATTGCTGCATGGTGAGTTTCATGCATCCAGGGTTTTTTTTTTTCAGTTAATGTATGCGGATTTAATGTTCGGTTAATGTACCTGCTTAATCCGGTAACGGATAATTGCATATATTTGCATTTATATAAGTGTTTTCGCGGTCTACTATGGTAATGGAATCCAGGATAATGGATATTCAGGGCCATGTTGCCTGCAAGTTTGTTGTAAATGTATCACTTATACGTGCCACTATTCGAAACAAGCTAAATTCGGCAGCAAAGGCTGTGAAATGTGAGAAGAATTTGTAAATACATTTGGTATTTAAATACAATGTAAATTATAAAGCATAAACATCAAATGTTAATAATTTTTTTTTTTTTTTAATTTAAACCTTATTTGCACCATAATTGTATACAAGATAAAATTGGAAGGACAAATCAGGACGCAGGTAAGAGTAATTTTTGTAAATTTTAGCATTTTTTTAGAAAAACAGAAAAGCATATATTTGTTTTGCTTTTAATATGAATTTTATACAGTTATTTTTTATTAGCTGTAATATATGTAATACATTTTATTTCATAGTAAATGGTATATAATTTAGAAATTTACATATATGTATGTATATCCTTTCATATAATTTATTTTATATATTCAAAATTATATAAATATTCAATGCATATATAGATAATTTCTTTAAGAGATGCAAAAATATTCAAATTTGAAATTTACATTGTGGAAAAATTTGTTGCAATTAAAATTAATTTTTGCATTTAAATTTCATGTAGGGGAGACCGGTACACACTGGACCTATGGGCACAGTGGACCACCCCCTAATATTTTATTTATTTAAACTTTTTAAAAGCTTCTCTTATATCCTAATAGACAACAGCACTGCACTGATTATTTATAGCCTTCAGAAAATATGTTTAGCTCAGATTTGAACTATTTTATCCTGATTGGTTGTTTTGAGCTTCTAAAAGTAAAATTTTTCATCATATTTGAATTTTTTTAGTAATTAAAGGTTGTAGATAAATAAGATAAAACAGCTTTTTTGTAAAGCTAAGATACTTGTTTTTATTTAACTTTAAAGTTAATATGTTTAAAAGGAAGCTATAAACAATATTAATACGATTATTTATTGAACTTCAACATGGGTCACTGTGGACCACCCACTCCTGGGCACAGTGGTCCACAATCCACTCTGCTCCTGTAATGCAGAATGTTCAAAATATTTAATAATTGCTTATTTACTATAAAGAAATATTGTTTAAAAGTAGTTATTTAACTGTAAAATAAAGTAAACAAAGAAAAATGACAATTTATTTAATATAGTAAGAAATATTTTGTTTTGTATTTACTGCCTTTGATAAATAACTGTAGTCTAAATTGGTGATTATTCTATTCAAGTAAGATTCGTGAGATGCAAATTGAATGGAAATCAGTTTATTTTTCCCGAAACTGTAGATGAATCTATTGTTGATGTCAATGATTTCATAATATTGCTCTCAGACCCAAAAGTATTTCAGGAAAGTTCCAGGCTCAATCATACTCATAAGTATTTTGGAATTTCACTTGCAAATTGTAATGTGCGCTGATTGTTTTGTACTTAAGTAATAACTTCAACTAAATTGCAATTGTTCCGGTATTAATCTGTTATTATTTTCAAAATATAATTCATTTTGTTTTTGTTTCAAAATGTTACTCGTAAATTTATATTACTATGTTATTTCGTGGGTAAAGGGAAAATAAAAAAGACTTAGATTAATGAAAAATAGACTTATATTGTATATTTCAGATAATACCTAATAGCGGTCCATTTTACGGATGCATATAAAAAAATTTCTTTTGAAAAATATATTGAAAACTATGTTATGATAAATGTATAAAGGTTTAAGGAATATTCAAAAATATTTTTTATGCAGATCGGTTTGTCCATTAAAGAGAAAAAAAAAGTTTAACTGAAAAAGTGGTCCACTGTGTACCAGTCTCCCCTACATTTAATATTTAAAATTATCATCCAAATCTGCCACAATAGACTTCATTATGAATTGCTTATGAGATTAAAAATTTGTAATCCCTTTCGCACAATATATATATTCTCACAAGCTTCGTAATATATATTCTCACAAGCTACAAAGAAAATCATTTTTTTTTGTGGAGGGGTGGGGGGGGGGAGGCAGTAAGTACATATTGAATAATCAAACAGTTACAGCAATTAAAAAAACAAGGATATCTTATAAAAATGTTTAAATGCTTGGGTAACAAAATTACAATGGACAAAGAAAAAGTTATGTCCACTCTGATTTAAATTCTTGTGCATCTATTTGCTTTATCAATTTGAAATTTCTGTAGAGGATTGAAAAGATATGCCATTATATAAAGAATTATAATTTAATTTTTTAAAATTCATATACAATTATTTTTAATTGCAATTTTTATTGTTGCAATGGAATTACTAAATACACATTATCAATTTTCTTCTTCACATTGAATTTATTTATAAAATTGCACTTTTTATTACAAAATTTTAAAAGTAAGATTTTAATTTTTAGCCAATAACCATGTGTCCTTGATTTCAAAGAAATTGCCTAGTAATGAAACTATTGAAAAAATAAAAACAATTCAATACCATAAAAAAATCATTGCTTGAAGATTGAAGTACTATGATTATTATGAATACTTCACTCATCTTTCAATATTATTATTTTGAGTAAAGTCGTTCATACAATTTCTTGAATTCTTTCATTTTTCAAAAGGTAACCATAATAATTGAATAAGTCAGCCATGATCAAAAAATATTTTTCAGTGATGATTAATCGTTGTATGCATGATATATTTTATGCACAGATTGCATATAAATTGAGATATGAAAAAAAATATTTAATTAGATTTTAGTGCTGATTTTTTCATACAGAAAAATTAATATTTTATATATATACATATTTTGTAATAAATTTCTAAAAGGCTGCAGTGAAACTGCAAAAAAATGCAGTTGAAAGACCGCAGTGATTTATCACAAATCATTGCAGTTTTTTTTAAGTCGACATAACTACACATTTACTGCAGTAAGTGTGTAGTTAAAATGCAGTTGGAAGTCTGCGGTGATTTGGCACAAATCCCTACAGTTTTTTTGAAGTCGACATAACTACAAATTTACTGCAGTAAGTGTGCAGTTAAAATGCAGTTGGAAAACTGCGGTGATTTGGCACAAATCTCTGCAGTTTTTTTGAAGTCGACATAACTACAAATTTACTGCAGTAAATTTGTAGTTATGTCGACTTCAAAAAAACTGCAGGGATTTGTGCCAAATCACCGCAGTTTTCCAACTGCATTTTTTTTGTAGTTTCACTGCAGTTCATTTTTAGCTGGGTATGCAGATGTTAGAGGTGCTTCAATGCTATTGTGAACAACACCACCTAACGGCGAACGAAGCCGTTTCCGTCCATGGGTTGCTATGCAAATCTGAATCCTTGTGATGTCCCCTACCTCCCCTTAAAGTTTGTCTCAATAATCCTGGGACACCCTGTATGGACGTGTGGTATCATGGAGAACTTGTGATGTTTAAGGATTCTGGATAATTATTGAGAGTAAAATATTTTATCTATTCTTTACGGGTTTTTTATTTCCAATTTTATTATTTCCATTTTTAATATTTCCAATTGTTTTCTGGTAATAATTCAGTATACCTGGGTGATTCTACTGATCTTAGCATATATGCCAGTAGAATTATGAAATACTGAATTATTTTTTAAAACACATGTGGGTACATCCAGGCTGATGATTATATCTACATGTGTTTTTTCATATCCAATTCTGATTTAATTCTCTTGTTGTCCAATTTTCCATTGTATATGGTTCATATTTCATTTCTTAATCCATTTGTATTCACTTGATAGCAACTCCAAATTATTTTTTTTTTCTCTTTCTCTTTTTAAATTTTCTTCATGTTTTCAGTATTTTTGGCCAATTACCATTGAAGCACAAGCTATGGTAATATTATGATTGCACGTGTTAATCTATTAGCTATGTGGTATTCTGTCTACACATTATCATTAATTATCTCTTTGGAGATTTAAGTAGAATGATACAAGAACTTGATATGTTTTTTGAAATTCATAGATATTATAATTATATATATATAATAAAAATGAAATCACGTGTGTAAAAATGGAAAAGATAACATAAAAATTAAACTCAATAAATTGAAAATGCAAAAATAAGAAACTGTGAATACCTTATGGATTCGTCAGAGGAGTTTCATAAGATTAATTCATAGTAAAGATATATTATTTCGAATATTATCAGAACTATAAAATGTGTCAGAAAATAGACAATATGTATTTAAGAAAAGCCTTCAAATGTTTAAATTTTGGTTTGCAATTAGATTTACATTATTTATTTATTTATTTACTTATTTATTTGATATTTTGTAGACAATGTTGAAAGAAAATAAAAATATCATTCAATTGCTATTCCAATTCTAGCAGATTATGAAAGAGAAAAAAAGAAAACATAAAAAATCATGAACACTAAGGAAAAATACTGCAAAACAAACAACACAAAAATAGCGAACTTCTCTGTTCTTAAACGATTTCCTACGATATTTTTACCCGTTCCCCCTTAGAGACCGCCGTTTTAAATAATTACCGTTTCAACTGCAGTCTTTCATTAAAGTTTTGCTCTAAACGAAAGCTCTCATTAGGGATCCAGCACAATTACAGAAAAACAAAAGGAAACGTAAAGAGAAGTAACATTTTCTCACTATTCTTTCAAAGAAAAATGCGTTCCGTTTTATTTTTATCTTATCTCACTTTTTCTTCCGCTTGAATCAGCAACTAGTGCAAAGTTTTTAACCAAGTATTCTCGCAAACAGTGTATTTTATTTACATTTATAATGATTTTTGTTTTTGACTTTCGCTTAAAATAATTTGCGGAATTAAAAGAAAAAAATAATTATCTTTTAGTTATTAAAATATTTTTTTTAATTAAACAGAAAATTGTTTTTCAATTACAGACTTTGTTGCGTAATTGAAACATTGTTTAAATTAATTACTTAAATAAGTTTATTTGGTTTTCATTATAAATTCCCTAAAAAGAAAGTTTTTTTTTAAAGAAATTTTTTCTGTAGATTACTAATTCACTTTATTGTTATTAAGTTATAAATTATTCTGAATTTTTAAAGAAAATTTCTTCAACATTTTATAATATTTTTAATATGCATACCCTAACAAATAAATTTTAATGTATGTATATGTATTAATGTTTTTAACCAAGTATTCTTTCAAGTTGGGTATTTTATTTACATTTAGAATGCTTTTTTTGTCTGATTTTCGCTTAAACTATTTTGCGGAATTGTAAGAAAAAAATAATTATATTTTATTTATCAAAATGTCTTTTAAACTAAACAGAAAATTATTTTTCAATTTCGGATTTTGTTACGTAATTTTGAACCATTGTTTAAATTTATTAGTTAAAAAATTCTTTAGTTTTCATTAAAGATTCGGTAAAAATAATTATTTTTTTTTTAATAAATATGATTTTTATATAAATTATTCATTAGCATTGTTGTTATTAAGTTATAAATTATTCTGAATTAAAGAAATTATTTTTTTATAAATTGTATAAATTTTTTAAGATGTATGCGATAACCAATCATGCATACATATATATATACATATACGTGTATATATAATTTCAACATAATATATTATATATATATATTTCCTTTAATATTGTATATTAATATCCATAGTTTATCTTTTACATCTTTTATCATTTATATCAGTAGTCGAATAATCTTTTCATTTCTGGTGCTTAATTTATTTTATAAGGATTTAGGGACAATTTACTTTAAATTATTGTAACGGGAGATACAAAAACGAAGGCTATAAATGTACAATGCTTTGATTTATAATGACAGGGTTATTAGGTTTAGGATATATAAGTAGCTCTCCAAAAAGCTTTACATATATGAATTAAAAACTTATTTTTATTAAATAAATGATACTTATCTTTTAAATAAAGAACTGGGGATACATAAATTTCACGACCATTTCTAGTTCAGTGAGAATAATTTAAAATTAATTAAAAACAGCAATGTGCACATCCACGGCTAAAAATTGAAATTAAAAAGGGATACCTCCTGCCTCCGAATATTTTTATTACATGACAAATGATACTATATTTTAGAAATTACTGCACATAATTTTATTACATTGGATGATACAATAATGGTTTGTAACGACTATTCAAACATAATTTTTGTAAAAATATTTTTAAAAAAATGTTTTTTTTTCTTCTTCTTTGTTAGGGACTAAAATAAAGGCCGAATTCGGAATTAATTAGGGGAAAGCTAGAAATTGTTTTAACCCCTTGGTCTTTAATGAACACACTAAGTTTTTCTTCTCGTAGTAGGTCATCTTTAGCCGCTATGTATAGATTTAAAGTCGGAAAACACGTTTTTTAAACCATAACAATATCTCAAAACAATCAACTCTATCAAAAATATTGCCTATACAAATGTTGTAGAGCTTAAAATTCTGATTAAAATGAGTACCCAGACTTAAATCTTTGTTGAACATTAAGCTCACAACCCTATTTCAAAGTTTTGCCGAAATCGCTAATCAAGAGCTTGAAGCCAGAATAGACCAATTTATCAGTCCATCCTAACTCCAATTTTTATATACGTGTATTTATTTTATTTTATTTTATTGAGACCTTCACGATGTTTTTAATTATTTTAGGGCTTTATTGTGGATATTTTGAGGATTATGGTTTAACTTCTTGATTATGGGCTAGGAGTGACGACTATTTTTATATTCACTCGTACTACAATTTGAAAAAATAAAATAAAATAAAATAAAATAAAATAAATAAATAAATATATAAATTCTATGGTAAATTTCTTTTAAAGGTATACTAGTATAAGTATATGACAGAGATTATTTTTGAGAAGTGGAGCGAATAGAATAAAAGAATGGTGGCTGGAAGCACATATCTCACAACACATTAATCAAATGGTTAACACAGAAAAACATCACACGAAAGCTTCAGAAATGTTTGAGAGAGAGAGATAAAACAACAAGATTCATGTTAATCACTTAATATTTAATATAACATATCTGAAGTAATATTATAGACAATAAAAAATTATAAAAGTCTAATTTTTTTAATGTTCAAGATGAGATGTGTCATATTCATCAGTGTCAGTTTGTTCATTGTCACTTTCCTCCATACTTGCACCGGTTCACACTCTACCTCCAATAAGTTAACTTCTTCTGAAATTACCTTCTCTATCATGATGTCGATTTCGCCTCTTAGTTGGCTGAGTTAGTAGTGATGTCATCATCCGCCAGAAAGTTGGTACATGCTTGCCCTTTGCAGTGGTAGAAAATTGTAGAACAATATATACCAGCCTTCCTACAGCTGCCAGCCAAAGTGCAACTTTTTTTTTACTCTTGCATGATATAGTAAAAAGTGCACGAGAAACTGGCTCCTTGTGAGTGGTAACTGGGAACAACCCGTGTTTTTATTATTATTATTTTTTTTCAATCCCAATCCGAAAGGTTTTTGGCAAATCTACTCCAAAGTTGCTCGGAGAGGGTGCTCACGTGCAACTGCTGAAGTGGGCGGCAGACGCTAAATTGAAGTTATCTTTCATCAGTGATTTTTGAAAAAGGCAAAATCTCAAAGAATCTAATGCTTCTTCGTTGCCCCCCGCCTCTCCCCGCATACAAGGCTAAAAAAAAAAATGTGTGTCCGGTTTCAACGATTTCATGGCGGAAAATGTTCACAACTTGTTGCAGTACAATGGTGCTTCGAACTTTGACTATTTTTTTCTTCCCCTGTCTAAAATGAGCGGATATGGTATCGCAAACACTGAACGCATGGAGATAGCAAATGTTGTATCTTATCTGGGGAGGAGCAATGTTCAGAGTTGCTGGACAATATAAAGCACTTTCTATCTTACCTCTTCCAGACTTCAAGAAGAAAATGCTTTCGGAAGTAGTGGATGCGGTCATTATTACCAAGAGGTCGATACCTTCACCAACTACCACAACACATTGTGAACTGAAGCACTTTTAATTATTACACAGTCATCTTGCTTCACAACTAAACCTTCTTTTTGAAATTGCATATATAACAAACATATAAGCCGTTGCTTCTTCTCATCATTTGATAGAAATTTTCCTTGAGACATAGTGGATGATATCGGCTCATCAAACATAACATGACCAGCTATGTGTTTTTTTGTTCGTCTGATACTTTCTGCTGTTTTTGTACTTTTTGCTGCAACAGTTTCAGTTCTTATTGTGGCCCTCGCATTGAAGTGCCTTTTGGCGTAATCAACATACTTTTGCAGGATGGAGGAAAATGTATCATTTGACTGCCACATCACACGATGCAACAGAAATCCACCATTAATCAAATTGAAATGTACAACATCAGTTGTAGTAGAAAATTAATCATAAAATACTGACGCGAGTCTTATGCTTTCCTCTTTCATCAAATGAATATTTTTTAATTGCTCATATTTTAAAATTAAATTTACTTATTATATATAAGAAAAAGAGTTTTATTGCAGATTTTAAATTTACAGAAGTGAACTTTGTTGAATAAGACATCCAGTTTTAAAACTTCTATAAGCGTTCAAGACTTAATGACATATCAATGTTTTTTCTGTTTTTTTTTCAGTGATTAATTTATAAATTGGTCGTTTCTGAAAGAAATAAAAATTAAAAATACAATAGTTAAGCGAATGGGAAATAAAATCTGGTTTTTCTTTTAAAATTAACATATTAATTAGATTATTTATTTTTATTTTTTGCCAAACGATCATTTCAATTTATAGAATGCCTGCAGAATTTATAGGCTCCTGCCAAACCTGCTACAAAAAGTACATAAATCACTTCAGTAGATATGGAGAAAGATGATATGACATGAATGTCAGCAGTTTTACATGTCATTTCGCAATTGTTATCACCATCCTCAAACCTAAGTTTTAAAAGAACAATTTTTTTTATAATATAAAAATTGTGAATACTTTTTTCAACATTCCGAAGCTTTTAAAGTTTTATGAATTTAACTTAAAATGCTCGTACACCTGTTTATTATAATATATTAAAATCCTAAGAATATCTTAGCCCTTTCCGTAACATATTGAAATTTAAAATCGTGCTATTTGTTGACTTCGAATTTCCGCTAGAATCAGAACTCCTGCACTCTCATTCTGCTCTCATTCCAGTCCTGCCAATTTATTTTCAACCTCCTTAATTCTAATACGTACGTACTTTTATTCACTCTAAATAATAATACTAAATCATATTAAATACTACTCCATATTTCAAATACAAAATACAATTCGGAAATAACAAACAATATCCCAATTATGAATCAAAAAAATATTATTTTAGTTATTAATTTACTCATAGCGGCTAAATCTTTAAAAATAAATAAATATATATCCGCCCTAAAATAATTACAGAAACATTGCAAAGGCCTCACTAAATAAAAAAGAATAAAAAAATACATGTATATAAAAATATGAGGCAGGGTGGATATATAACTTCGTCAGTTCTAGCTCCAAGCTCTTGATGAGCAATTTAGGCAAAACTTTGAAATAGGATTTTGAACTTAATATTCAACAAATTTATTAAGTGTGGGTACTCATTTTACTCGAGATTTTAAGCTCTACAACATTTGTATAGCCGATGTAGAGTTGGATGAGATAGAGTTGGTTGTTTTGAGATACTGTTATGCTAATGAAAAAAAAAACTTGTTTTCCTATCATGAATCTATACATAGCGGCTAAAGCTAGTACGAAGGGCTAAACTTGTATGTTTATTAAAGACATGAACTAAAGGAATTGAAACAATTTCCAGCTTTCCTCTGATTAATTCCGATTTGAACCCCCTAACCAATGGGCTATTATACACTGAGAAAAATGACATTTTCAAATCTGAGTAAATCGATGTTTTCATTTTGTTATGAAACTTTTTGTTTCAAATATGAAGACCCAATGCTTTCAATTCTGAAATACCTGAAATACTCAGAATATTGAAACATGGACATGCTCAAAACTGAGCACACAGAGGTCACTTCATACTCATTTTTGAAACAAGGAAATACTCAAAACTCAGCACACAGAGGTCAGTTCATACTCATTTTTGAAACAAGGAAATACTCAAAACTCAGCACACAGAGGTCAGTTCATACTCATTTTTGAAACAAGGAAATACTCAAAACTCAGCACATAGAGGTCAGTTCATACTCATTTTTGAAACATGGAAATACTCAAAAATGAGTACATGGTGTTTTATTCTTGAGTGTGTGAAAGTGCATGTTTCCAGAAAAGAGTATATACATGTTTCAAACTTGAGTAATTTTGATTCGAAGCCATTTTGACTATGCAACATATTCCTATTTGAGTATTTTTTGCTCAGTTTTGAAAATGCCGTTTTTAGAGTGTAGCTTTAGTGAAAGGAAACTTTTTAAAATAAATCTATTTATAGATTATTAAGTTAGCATTGCTATTAAGTTATAAATCACTCTTAATTTTTTAAAGAAATGGTTTTTATAAATTTTATTTTTTTTTTTTTTACATTCGTTTAAATTTATTTACTTAATTAAAAGAGAAATATTACTTTATTTTAATTAGTATTAAAATACATTTTTTAAATTACAAAGAGGTTATTTTTCATTCACACTTTGTTTCGGAGTTAAAATATTATTTTAATGAATTACTTTAAATAGGTTTTTTGGTTTATACACTCACTGAGAGATGAGACGGGCTCGGGCTCATTCTTTCTTGAAAATTTTATTTATTCACGTATAGAAAAAATAAAAATAAAAAAATTTCTTTTTTCTATAATATTACTTATTCCATTTCAATTCATTTTAATGCTATTTTTATCAGAATAAAAGGAAACAGAAATCTTTTTTGTTTCCCTAAGTGCTATTTTATAAGAAAACTTGTGATCTTTGAAAATTTATGTCTGGCACTGACGGCGACAACTTTTTTAAGCTGATTTTCAGGGACAAGAGAATCACAAAACAACTGCACAAAAATTATATATATATATATATATATATATATATATAGAGAGAGAGAGAGAGGGGGGGGGGAGAGAGAGAGAAGTGGATGATTTTATGAATGTTATTTTAATTTCATTACCTCAAAATTTTTTATAATTTTTAGTGGTACTATCTTTATCAAGTAAAAGATAAATTTACTTGATTATCCACTATAGCTCTATTTTAGCAGTGCACATTTTTTAATATCATTATATATATATATATATATATATATATATATATATATATATATATATATATTTACAGAAAAAAGAGGTGTTTAATAGAAAAATAAAAATCATTATAAACAGAAAGAACTATTTTTAACAGTATGTTTATTATTATTACAACGCTTATTTATTTTATTTTCATTCCATACTTCAAAGTCATACAACCACTTATAAAATTTTATATTTCATACATAATTACATAAATAAATCGAAAATATATCTCAGAAATTATTTTCATCTCATTTCCTCATTTTCCTTGCCTCATTTTTCTTATTTGTGTCAAAACACTGTACCAAGGACATAAATCAAAAACTCCGTATTATATACACATTGGATCTCCCAACAAACGCATTACAAAAAATCAATACTTCCCCCTTTATTCTCTAGATATATTTTTGAAAAAGAAGAAGAAAAAAAAGGTGGCCTACAAAATGTAAAACTAATCGATGTACCCGAAACGCACTAGACAATCCACGATAAGATAGAACACTTTGCGTGTTTACGCTATTAATCCTTCCTATTTCCAAAAATTTTTCATTTTTTTCATATAACGTGGGACCCTGAGGGTTGTACTCATGATTTATTCGTCTGCAGGAGGGGGCTGCTCTTGATGGATTACATTCTTAATGCGAATTATCGCTGGTCTAGGAGCTCCCAAAACAATTCTTCCCCCGCCTTTACCCAACTCTATTCTTTAATCTCTGAATGCTGTAAGATATTGTGTAGGATATCGAATCCAAATGGTAGCGTCCTGTGTTTTCTCAGGGAAGTGTAATTCTTGTCGTAAACAGTTTCCACTTGTTTTATCGAATTTTCGAAGGTGTATTTCTTTGCAGGTTAGGTGTAATTGCCGATGCCAGAGGGGGGGATAGTCCCATTATCTATAGAGTATGGGTTCTGGGCTGTGTAACACTGTTGTATGTCAGATTTATCGTTCACATCTACAAGTTTTAGATTAATGAATTTAATTGTTGGAAAGCTGTTATTTTTTGTTACTATAGACTACAGGCTATGATTGAGATGAAATCTATTTTTAACTTAAGCTTTGCACATTGCATTAGCAGAACAAGATTGATATTTTATGTGATGACGAATCAAATTTATATTACCAAATCCTTAATTCCAATTCAATAATCAATAATCAATGAGAAACTTCTTTTCTTTTTTCATTTGTGTTATTATTATTATTATTATTATTATTATGTCATTAATTCTCTAATATAGATTAATTCTATCCAGTTTCATATTTTCCAATCTTGTTCTTTTCGAGAGGCTATTACATCCAAGAAAATAGCTTAATAATTTTCTCAAATTGCAACCTTCCTTTACGGGACATTAAATGCATGTCGTTGTTTATTTCATAGAATTACAATACTTTCTATTACTCTTATTTTCAACAAAACTTAGATATGAAGAAGAAGTCTGAATGCTTTAATTTACACTTTATAGAGCAAATATGAAAACTGGCTTCAAATATAATAATATAAAACAGGTGAATACAACTATAGATGTATACAACCCGCAAACGCACTTCCGCCTACCAAACCACTTTTGTGTTCTCAAAGAGTCTGAAAATAACAGTTTTTGTTTCACGTGAAAACAAAAAGTTTCAGGATTTCACCATTATAGTTTTCAGGATTAGAATGTTGTTAGAAATTGTTGAAATATTGATGTATTGATATATAAGATTTGCAAAATCTCTTTCATCCATTCTACAAGAGAATGATAAAATAAAATTGAATTCTATTAATTAGATTTGAATAGCCAGATTCAGTTAAGAAATATAAAATACACAGATAAAGACATAAAATTTCTTAACTCAACATGGCTATTCAAAAGGAAGTCATAGCATCTATATTCAATTTTATTTTATCATTCTCTTGTAAAATGGTTGAACGAGATTTCGCAAATCTAATATATTAGTACATCAATATTTTAACAATTGCTATAAAAACATTCTATCAATTTAGATACCAATTTTAATCTCGAAAAACTAGCCCCAGGATGACATGCCTTGAAGGGTAATAGAAAAGGCTGCAGGATCTCAACACCAGATTGTTGGGCAGCTGTAGTTCTGCTAACTAAGGGCAACGTGCAGTCATAAAAAATAGCATTTCAACCATCACCCTAGAATTAATGTCTGTGTACACACTGTAAAACAAAGTTTGCTCGAGAATTCTAGCCAATCCTCCTCCACACACAGCTGCGGGGGTGATCTGCTTCAATATTGACGACGGATCCATCACTAAACCCTATGCAATGCCAATCTGCAACCAAACATCATGTTTAAGCATGGCACCATTCGTGCAGTTTGACCTTCCAAACCCTTCATTCCGCCAATTCGTACTTTATAGCAATTATTGCACCAGCACTTTCACACAACTGTATCCGTATGATGCATGTGGCTGCCTTATTGTTCCGCATGTCTAACCCGCATCTTTTAATTTGGGGGTTCTTCGTTTTTTGCAAAAATATATATTTCCGAAATGCGGTACTAATGACATTTGTCAGACAAATGCAGTATTTAAACGATTTTGTCCCATTTGATGGTAAGCTATTGATAGAATTAAAGAATATCGCGCTATTACGCAAATATTGTGGTGTAGGGGAGATAGGGGATGAATGGGACATTTTCACAAAAATATTTATTTTAAATATTTTATTTAAGTTATTATTAATATTATATATTGCATTTCATACATTATGTGTTTGTCTACATCTTATGCACAACATTTTTTCAAGAATATTATTGTATAGAAATATGTTATGAAATTTAAAAAAAAAACGTTCCTCTCTGTCCCAATCATCCCCAAAGCAGGGATGGATGGGACACAGATATTTTCCTCTCTGTATTCAATGATACCAAATTAAAATTTATAACTATAAACTTATATGTAATTATATTTGTAATACATGATCTTATATGGCTGTTATATATCAGTGTTAGTAATCTAAGAAGTGAAAACATAGTTAATTATGCATTTAAAAAACTGTAATTTGTATTATATATTTTAACTGAAATTTTAATAAATTAGAAAGTGAAAGTTGCACGGATGTGCAAATATCAGTAACGCAATAACTGTGGTCTGTCTAAAATGTTGTAAATGTGATCTGCCAGTCGCATAAGCTGGTATAAAATCAGTTTCAGTGAATGTATTGCTGTTAAAAAGGAAAATGACATTTTTCCTAAAACCAATGGTTAGGTTTATGTTGCTAGTACTAAAAGCGGACAAAAAGGCCTCGTTGGCAAAAGTTGAGAGGTTTTAAATTGTAATATGCTCTCCAAGATTATTTGTTAGCCAATCATCTTGGACTGATCTCAGCTTTACCTTTAAAGGCCCATAAACAGAAACATCCAATGGCTCAAGATGACGGTGGCTACAATGAAGAGGAAATGTTAAAAGAATAATTTACATAAATTATTAAGTTATCAACTTGTATAATACTATTTAGTTAATAAAAAATTTTCAGTATCCTCTAGGGATGAATGAAACAGTCCCATTCATCCCCATTTGAAATGTCCCAATCATCCCCATGATGCATATAATCAATTGCCAGCCATTTTGTCTCAGAAATTATTTTGTCACAATGGTTAATATTCATTCATTTTGATTACCAATATTGAGCCTTGAAATAAATAACTATAACATATCTTAATTGTTTATAATGCATAAAATATGTAAACAACTTCAAATTAAAAAAAAAAAAAAAAAATACTTTTAAGCAAAGTTTTCAGGAAATGCAACTTTGAAGGAAGTTAAAAACAGCCATGTGGTCTTGCTTTTGATTCTGAAGCACACTATGATAGTGTCATCTATGAGGATAGGAAGCAATTAAAAAAATGTTTATTGCCTGAAATATTGAGAATGTCCCATCCATCCCTTGTCCCATTCATCCCCCAGTTCCCCTATATTCTAGCGAAAATTCATTTCTCTGAAAGAAATTATTGCTCATTCAAACCCTTTTCTTTAATTCATATTTTGACAAGTATTGGGTGTAACTTATAAAAACAAATGCCTGCAACTTTATGAGATACAGCGGATTTAAATTCAACAATGTTTAAAAATACATGTTGTGATAGTTTTTTTCTTTTCAATATCATTCTAAATTGAAAAGAAATTTATGTAATCTAATAATTTTTAATATATAATAATTCCTAAGTGATTGAAGAGTATGTATTTACGACTAATCTGGCCCAAAGAAACTTCATTGCATGGCTCCTATGCAGGGCTCTTTTTGTGGGCATCTACCACTATTCATGAGTGGTTTGAAAAAAAAAAAATAGCCGTGCGAAATTCAAAACGATTAGGTCGAAAGGTGCGGTCATGAATCGAAATCGGTGCTTCTCATTCACTTAGTAAACAACAGATGAAACTGTACAATTCATGTATCTCAAAATAACTTAGTTTTTGCTTTCAAAGAAAATAAATGCAAAAATATATCATAATTAACGATGACAGAGATAGTAACTTAAATAAATGCAGTATTTGAACACTTTTTTCAGATAGGCTTACGATCGAAAAATAAAACATTTATTGCCTAGAAATTTATGTAGGGGAACTGGGGGATGAATGGGACAAGGGATGGATGGGACATTCGCAATATTTCAGGCAATAAACATTTTTTTAGTTGCTTCCTATCTTCATAGATGACACTATAATAGTGTGCTTCAGAACCAAAAGTAAGACCACATGGCTGTTTTTAACTTCCTTCAAAGTTGCATTTCCTGAAAACTTTGCTTAAAAGTATTTTTTTTTTTTTATATATATTTGAAGTTGTTTAGATATTTTATGTATTATAAACAATTAAGATATGTTATAGTTATTTATTTCAAGGCTCAATATTGGTAATTAAAATGAATGAATATTAACCATTGTGGCAAAATAATTTCTGAGACAAAATGGCTGACAATTGAATATATGTATCATGGGGATGATTGGGACATTCAAATGGGGATGAATGGGACTGCTTCATTCATCCCTAGAGGATACTGAAATTTTTTTTATTAACTAAATAATATTATATAAGTTGATAACTTAATAATTTATGTTAATTATGCTTTTAACATTTCCTCCTCATTGTAGCCACCGTCATATTCAGCCATTGGATGTTTCTGTTTATGGGCCCTTAAAGGTAAAGCTGAGATCAGTCCAAGATGATTAGCTGACAAATAATCTTGGAGAGCATATTACAATTTATAACCTCTCAGCTTTTGCCAAGGAGGCAATTTTTGTCCGCTTTTAGTACTAGCAACATAAACATAACCAGTGGTTTTAGGAAAACTGTCATTTTTCTTTTTAACAGCAATACATTCACTGAAACTGATTCTATACCAGCTTATGCGACTGGCAGATCACATTTACAACATCTTAGACAGACCACAGTTATTGTGTTACTGATATTTGCACATTTGTGCAACTTTAACTTTCTAATTCATTAAAATTTCAGTTAAAATATATAATACAAATTACAGTTTTTTAATACATAATTAACTATGTTTTCACTTCTTAGATTACTAACACTGATATATAACAGCCATATAAGATCATATTACAAATATAATTACATATAAGTTTATAATTATAAATTTTAATTTGGTATCATTGAATACAGAGAGGAAAATATTCTGTGTCCCATGCATCCCTGCTGTGGGGATGATTGGGACAGAGAGGAACGTTTTTTTAATTTCATAACATATTTCTGTATAATAATATTCTTGAAAAAATATTGTGCATAAGATGTAGACAAACACATAATGTATGAAATGCAATATATAATATTAATAATAACTTAAATAAAATATTTAAAATAAATATTTTTGTGAAAATGTCCCATTCAGCCCCTATCTCCCCTATACATTAATAGTGTATTCGTATGGCAATGACTTGGTAATAAATATCATATCATGGCAGGCACAAATCTGTGGAAGGGAAAATAAATTGTTTCTCAAATTAAACTTCAAGTTGTATGGAGATGATTAGTTTACTGCATGTTTATTACAGAAATCAAACTGACATTTAAATGCCCTAGGGATATTTTGTGTGCTGAGCACATCGGTAACGCTTTTCCTATTTTCTGTTTAAAATCGCAGTAGTAAAAAAAAAAAAAAAAAAAAAGTTATTTTAAAATAAAAGAAACGATGAAACGAATAAAAGTGTCAGTAATATTAATGGGTTAATTGTGATAACACAGCACAAATGGGTAATCAAATACCATTCGTCTTTCAAATATAAAGTTTGATTCAAACAAGCGTGACTGCAGTTTTCGGATATCTTGATTGAGCTTCTTATTTACTAATAATAATTATTATATATTTAGTTCAAGGCTGCTATTAAGTGATTAATATCGTCTACTAATAATACTAATTCAGAAAAATAATCAAATTTCAATTTTGATATTGTTTGCCATATACCAAATTGCAAATACAAACAAATAAAAAATGCGATTCGGTTATTTCAGACTTGACTCAAAATATCAGAAAATGTTTGGATAAAAATTATATGGTGACTGTAAATCGAAATAACGCGTTTTGTTTAAGAGCAACTTTTACAAATGTAAAGTGATAAACTCGTTTGTATGTATCCTTTATTTCAAAAAACATTTATTTATCACTTTTTAAGGATATACTTATAAGTGGAACATAATCAGAGACAAAAATTTTAGACATTTATGTTCATTCCTTTTTTATTTTGTCTATTTATTTTACGTTAAACTGGAGCTCCTCAAACTTATTTATTTTAATTTTCTTATTTTGTGCAAAATGTATTTATAGTTATAGTATATTACTCATCAGCGCCGTAGACAAATGGGACAGGTACTGTTTATTCGTAAAAGAAAAGGACATCATGATATATACATCTGAAGAAAGGCTTGAAGCGTTCAGAAAATAACACAATGCACACCAAACATTGACATTTTGCAGACAGAAGATGGCATGACATCTTTAGAAATTGATACGACACACTCAGAGAACGACATTACTGCATCGTATAAAATATATATGGAAAAATCTGCAAGAGGTACATAGAGCCCAAGTTACAAATAGGTATATTTGAATAGCTAAGTGAAAAATTAATTTAAAAAACTGTCTCTTGTGTTTTTGTCAATTAATTGAAAAATTATGTGTTGTTATGCTCACAAAGTCCACGTTTTTACCCAGCAAATGCCCCTAACTATGATAATGTTAATCGGATTGAATCATGATAGGTATTTCTATTCCATTTCATTTCTATACAAATGAGACAGGTACTGTTTATTCGTAAAAGAAAAGGATATCATGATGCATCTGAAGAAGGGCGTGAAGCTTTCAGAAAGCAGCACGATGCACACCAAAAATTGACATTTTGCAGACAGAAAATGGCGTGACATACTTAGAAATTGATACGACATTACTGTATCGTATAAAATATATCTAGAAAAATCTGCAAGACGTACACAGCGCCCAAGTTACAAATAGGTATATTTGAGTAGCTAAGTGAAAAATTAATTTAATTTTCTCCTAATTTAGTTTCCACTTTTATATCCTTTTCAATTTCTTTAGCTCAGTCAATTTCAAAGGTACCAAGTTTCACTCTTTAACTTTTGACTTATAATCATCACCTTGATTACACATTCTGAAATGTCAATGATGCATTCATCTTCGCCGCAAGACATTTTACAGGAAGATTCGGTCGAAGTTCAGAGCTATTTCTTCTGCAAGTAGATCCTGTATGGCATTAAACGCTTAAAAATTGATAAGACACACTCAGAAAACCACATTACTGCGTCCAATAAAATATATCTAGAAAAAAATCTGTAAAAGATGTACATAGAGCCCAAGTTACAAATAGGTATATTTGAGTAGCTATTAGTGAAAAAAAATAATTTAAAAAACTGTTTCTTGTGTTTTGAGTTGAAAAATTCTGTGCTGTTATGCGTGCAAAGTCCAAGTTTTTACCCAACAAATGCCCCTATATATGATAATGCTAATCAGAATGAATCATGATCAGTAATTCTATTTCATGAGATATAATTTACTTCTGAGCATGTATCAGGAAAATGTGCAGAATATCTTCAGGTAATTCATTTACGTCTATTACTGAACTATTTTTCTCCTAATTTAGTTCCGACTTTTATATCCTTTTCAATTTCTTTAGCTCAGCCAATTTCAAAGGTGCCAAGTTTCGCTCTTTAACTTTCAACTTATAATCACCTTGATTACACATTCTGAAATGTCAATGACGCATTCATCTTCGCTGCAAGACATTTTACAGGAAGATTTGGTCGAACTTCAGAGCTACTTCTTCTGCAGGTAGAACCCGTATAAAATGATGGATGAATTGAGATCCCAGCGAACAAATTAGACTCGACGACAGCGCTAATGGCGGGGTTAAACAAATGTGGCAGGTGATACGTCTTGCGTCCTGCTGGTTTTTAATCAAAAAAAGGCCTATTTCCATTTGTCAGATTTGCTCTTCTTCAGACTCAAATATGCTTATGCTTTCTGTCTGAAGCCCGAAAAACCACCTTGAGAATGATCAATTAGTCGTGAAAAGTTTAAATGCAGATGTCTCACTTAGCGAAAGAAGGAACTCTAGCCATTGCGCTGTTATTATAGTTTAATTGGTTTCAAATTTACAATTCGAATCGATCGAATATTTGCATGATAGAAGGTAATTCAGATTAGAAAGAAATAGTGTTGCCAGATGTCCCGATTTACGTAAGATGTCTCGATTTTCAAGAGTTCCGAGACCTGTCCCTCGTAACCACTCGCGGGACGCCAAAAGACCACATTTTTCAGGATGTACAAATTCTTTTAAATTTCTTTTCGTGCCATGCTATTCGTTAATCTGCATTAAGTGGAATTTTATGTCGTAAAACCTGTCTATAACGGAATTGTTTTATGATTCTGCCGAAAGGAATACCGTACAAATCTATCTTCTAAGACAGAAAGTTGTCTAACACGGGAATATTTTCCGGTCCCTATCGATTCTGTTTTTATAGGTTTTATTGTACTTTGTTTTGTAAAACCTGTGAAAACGGAATTTGTTTCATTTCTTAGCAATTTCGCTTTCACAGATTTTAATGTATAAGATTAATTACTGTGTTTATTTAGATTAGTAAAAACTACTAACTACATTTCAAGTAACCGGAGAAAGATTCCGTTTTAGACAGGTTTCCGTCTTAGTTGGTATAATTCTATGGTATTTCTTCCGTAGGGAACATGGATGTGTTACGTTTAAGACAGGATCCCATTATAAACAGGTTCTGTTTTAATAGGGTTTACTGTATTTTTATGTTCCTATATAGAAGCCCATGTCCTGCTTTTTGTGACAATGAACCTGGCAACAGTAGATTGAAATCTTTATAGGTAGTATTTAAAAATATTTCATAATTTTAATAACTGATATTCTATATACATGTGATTTATAACTTTAATACGCCCTCTTTGAAGCGATGTCATCGATTTTTTTCTTTTCTAAACGTAACACTTTATTTTTTTAATTTTGATAAAAATTATGAATTAGTTCCACATGGTAAAAGCTATCAGTCATTCAATTTTTTTCCCACTTTCATTAGAATGTTAAACATTTCCTCAAAACAAACTCACTTAATTTAGGCACAAACATTACACACATTTCATCGACATAAATTTTTTAGTCATTTCATTAGTTTCCAAGAAGTCGAACTGATTTTTCGTTTTACTATAAAATGTAGTTTTACTCATTTAAAAAGAAAAAGAAAAAAAAACTTTCAAATTTAATATTTAAGATTATCTATTAAGATTTTTAGGCTTTTAAATTTATAGTTTCAGCATATCGTTAACGCTTGACGTTTTAAAATCTTTTGTTTAATCTTCTAATCACAGAGACGAAAATTACATGACACTGTGTACATGACTATTCTGTATAAATGTGATTTTTTTAACTTTAATACGTCTTCTATGAAATATCACCAATTTTTTCTTTTCTAAACGTAACACATTATTTTTTTTTTTCCTTTTGATAAAATTTATGAATTAGTTCCACATGTAAACGCTATCAGTCATTCAATTTCCCACTTTTATTGCAATATTAAACTTGACCTCAAAACAAACTCGCCTAATTTAACACAATCACTTTTTTAAACTTTAAGATTAAAACTTTCAAATTTAATATTTTAGCATTATTTATTACGATGTTTAAGGCTTTTAAATGTATAGTTTAAACATATCGTTTATGCTTAGTTAAAAAAAAAAATAAAAAAAAATTATTTACACACATTTCTCTTACAGTTTTCAAGAAATTGAACTGATTTTCTGTCTTACTATAAAAAATAATAATTTTACTCATTTAAAAAAAAAAAAAAAAAAAAACGTTCAAATTTAACATTTAAGCATTACTTATTACGATTTTTAGGCTTTTAAATGTATAGTTTAAGCATATCGTTTATGCTTAACTTTAAAAAAAAATTATTTTTGCTTAATCTTCTAATCAGAGAGACAGAAATTACATGCAATGCACTTCACTGAATAGTAGAAAATAATATTTTTACATATTTCTTACAAGAATTCGAGGTCCAAAGTGTTAGGGTTTAAAGACTTTTTATTCCTAAATTAATCACTGAGACGTTCTATCACCGTGTTGCAACTTTTAACGCTTAAATTTCAACAGATCAGAAATTCTCTACCCGTTGATAGGTCGTCTGGTTTGCCACAAAGAAATGGAAAATCGCCATTCTTTCAATGTGTATGAATATTAAGATACAAGGTTAGATGAGTCTTCTTGGTACACACATATATATAATGTTGCTTAAGATTTAAAGATCTTTCTGCAATTTGTGCCTAATCTTTCGATTCAGAATGATGGCAGTTACAGTTAGTGTATAACTCTCTTTCAAATGGCCGTGACTTTCTTTATCCGTGTGTTATGTATCTTATGACCTACAATAGGAATCTTCAATCTTTACCCCACGGGCCACCAAACTCCCATACTATTTTAGAAAAGAAAAATTTCATTATTATTTAAAGACAAAAACTTGCGATTAAGGTGAAGATTACCTTCCGTAATTTGAGATGGCAAACGAGTTTCAGGCAAAAAGGTTGAAGACCCCTAACCTGCGAGCATTACTTTTTCAAATACAAAAACTTGCACTAATAGATATTATTACGACACTAGATATTATTATATTTTTTGTAATAAATAGTATTTCAGCAACACAATGACCTGTTAATGGCCCATACAAGAATTGTCTTATTTAGAAGATATCTAAGAAATTCGATTACTAGTATTTATGATATGAATATCAAAATGCAAGGTTAACTGATTGAGTCTTACTGGTACACCAGACAACTGAAGGTGCTTAAGATTTTCTGCAATTTGCACCTAATCTTTCCATCCAGAAAGGTGACGAATACAGTTAATATTAACCTCTGTTTTGAATAGCTTTGACTTTTTCTATCCCCGTATTATGTATCTTGCCATTTACAAAAATTATCTTGCAAAATACAAAAACTTGCCACCTATCTTACACAGTTCACCCATGAATTCACTTTGTAATAAGATAGGCCTGTAGCGAACCCATGAATAGCTATTCTGATTGCGTTTAAAATAATCTACAGTACTAGTTCAACGCATAACGGTGGCTTCACACAAAAGGGATCTGATTTGGAATATCCAGTAAAGTTGATAACAAATGTGTATAAATATCAAGATGTAAAGATGGTTGGTTCAGTCTTCTTGTCACACATACATATCTGAAGGTTCTTAAGATTTCAAGGCCTTTGTGTATTTTCCGACTAATCTTTAGATTCAGAAAGATGACAATTACAGTTAATCTGTACCCCTTTTTTTAATAACCGTGACTTTTTCTAACCACATATCTTACCACCTACATGAATTATCATTTGAAATACAAAAGCTTGGTTGATTGACTTTCAATCTTGTGCTGTGTGGTTGTAGGTTTGCCATATAAGAGTGAGAGAATGCTAGACTGGATGTCGTCTGGATGGCTTAAATGGTAAAAAGCACTTGGTGCGCTATACCAAGGGATCCGGGATCAAACCCTGGTCTGGACATTTTTTCACTCTAATGGTTGTATGCTGTTTAATAAAGTGATAATTCAAATCCTTTGTATTTCATTAATTTACAGCATAATTTCAGCTCTGCTGAAAAATTAATTAGTGAATAAATATTCATCGATATTGGCTTTAATTTGTTTCATGCATGCTAACGGTGTTGCGCTTATGATTGACTTTCCATCTTGTGCTGCGTGGTTGTAGGCTTGCCATATAAGAGTGAGAAAATGCTATACTGGATGTCGTCTGGATGGCTTAAATGGTAAAAAGCACTTGGTGCGCTATACCAAGGGATCCGGATCAAACCCTGGTCTGGACATTTTTTCACTCTAATGGTTGTACGCTGTTTAATGAAGTGATAATTCACATCCTTTGTACTTCATTAATTTACAGCATAATTTCAGCTCTGCTGAAAAATTAATTAGTGAATAAATATTCATCGATATTGGCTTTAATTTGTTTCATGCATGCTAACGGTGTTGCGCTTATGATTGACTTTCCATCTTGTGCTGCGTGGTTGTAGGCTTGCCATATAAGAGTGAGAAAATGCTATACTGGATGTCGTCTGGATGGCTTAATTGGTAAAAAGCACCTGATGCGCTGTACCAAGGGATCCGGGATAGAACCCTGGTCTGGACATTTTTTCACTCTATAATGGTTGTACGCTGTTTAGTAAAGTAATAATTCACGTCCTTTGTATTTCATAAGTTACAATTTTTATATAAGTTTTATTCATAAGTTGTTTTTTACACATAACGTATAAACTTGTTATAACTTTTGTTTTGGTGGAGAATGATCTGATTAACAATATTCAGTGAAGTTGATCACAAATGTGTAATGAATATCAAGATGCAAGATTACTTGTGTCTTCTTGTCGCACATTACATACCTGAAGGTGCTATGATTTCAAGACCTTTCTTTGCACCTAATCAGTTGAACCAGGAAGGTTACAATTGCAGTTAATTTGTACCCTCTCTTTTGATTATCAGTGACTTTTTCTATCCCTGTATTTTACCACCTACATGAATTATCTTTCCAAATACAAAAGTTTGGTTTGAAAATAGGGTACATATGTTCTATTTTACACTTTACCTATAAACGTTTTATAACTTTCATTTTGGTGGAAAAGGATCTGATTTAAAATATATAGTGAAGTTGTATGAATATCGAGTTATGGTGTCTTCTTGTCACACATTACATACCTGAAGCTCCTAAGATTTCAAGGCCATCTTTGCACCTTATTATTCGAACAAGGATAATGGCAGTAAATCCTTACTTCTCTTTTGAATATCCGTGACTTTCTCTATTCCTGTATCTTACTACCCATACATGAATTATCTTTCCAAATACAAAAGCTTGGTTTGAAAATTAGGTTCAAAAGTAATTTTTTACAATTTATGTGTAAGCTTTTTATGATTTTTGTTTTGGTGGAGATGGATCTGATTTAGAATATCCATCGAATTTGATCACAAATGTGTATAAGTATCAACATACAAGTTTGGCTGTGTCTTCTTGTCACATTATTACATACCTGAAAGTGCTAAGATTTCAAGACCTTTCGTTGTACCTAATCCCTCGAACCAAGAAGGTTACAATTATAGTTAATTTGTACCTCTCTTTTGAATATTGGTGCCTTTCTCTATTCCTATATCTATACATGAATTGTCTTTCCAAATACAAAAGCTTGGTTTGAAAATAAGGTTCATAAGTTATTTTTACAGTTTACACGTATAAAATTTTGACTTTTGTTTTTCTGGAGAAGGATCTGATTTAGAATATCCAGTGAAGTTGGTCACAATTGTGTATGAATACCAAGATAGTACATTGGTTGTGTCTTTTTGTCACATACCTGAAGGTGCTAAGATTTCAAGACCTTCTTTTGCACCTAATCATTCGAACAAGGAAAGTTACAATTTCAGTTAATTTGAACCTCTCTTTTGAATATCCATGACTTTCTCTATCCCTATATCTTACCACCTACAAGAATTATCTTTCCAAACACAAAAGCTTGCCGCCTGTCTACACAGCTCACCCATGAATTCACCATTACAATAGGCTCACAGACCCTGACAGGGATTGTGCAACGGGCCTGAAACAAAGCTCGACTATCGCATTACACGCTGCACTTGAGCTTTTCTTAATTAAAATCGTGTCCCCTACGCATTTTAGCTCGCCTTCCGTTGTAATTATCTTTTGTTTGGATTTGCTCTTTTAATTTTTTTCATTTATGTTCGTGCGTTTGTGTCAGAATGGCATGTGAAGGTTTAAAAATTAGGTTCATAAGTTATTTTTTACATTTTACGTATAATTTTTTTTATTAATTTTTATGTTCATGGACTTTTTTTTTTTTTAGAAACTTCTTTAGCGGAGTAATTCTTTGTTAAATTTACGATAAATAAAAGATGCTCATGAACAAATAGATTACAAACCTTTAATGAAAAAAAAATGAAAAATAATGACATTTTTCAAGTATTTATGCATTTTTATATATCGTCAAATTGTTAGTTGTAAATTTTACATATTTTATACCACTGTTATTTTAAAGCTTTTCTCAAATATTTTATTTTTTCCTTTGAAAAGCGCGACATTTTAACAATTTTTTCGACCCTTATTTAAATTTAAATATTTTAAATTCGCTATTTAGGTAAATCTGATATCCCCATTCAATTTCAATCAAATCAAGCAGTTTTCTCTTATTAAAGTGACACATCTTTGTTTACAGCCGCAGGGCCCGACATAAACTATCTAGTGCCCCGAGGCAAGCATTATTCTGGGGGGCCCCTTCCTATGTATCAAAGAAAATTTTCTTGAAAAATGCTGAAGTAACTAATCTTCATACATAAATTTCGTAGTTAGTACTATTTACATCTGTATATAGGGTAGTATAAGAAAGATGATCAGAACTTTAAGAGAAGATAGGAATACACATTTTTTTGTATAGGAATAATAAAGGCTCATGCGAAACGTTGAACTGTAAATACAGGACATTTACAAATGCTTGGCTGTTTTTCATAGTATCGTTACGTATGTCATAAAATGTCTCTAAAAGAAAAATGACCCTAACTGGAAAAGATTAATGGTTTTAATTTGCCTTGTTACGAATAAAATTTTAATTATTACATTTCTTATGATGTAGTTTTTTTTTTTTTTTTTTTTTTTTTTTTTTTGTGAGAGGGGAGTTATGGAAGCATGAGAGGAGAGCCCCCCCTCTCCCCCGCCCTAAATCTTTTCAAAAATAAGAATTTTGGTCACTTTTGGCCAATTTTAACATTTGGCTCCCTTTAAAGAAAATCTTGCCTATGCCCATGCGGGCACTGTATAGCCGATTATTACTAATGATTACTTTTTCGTAATCAAAATATTAATCTTGAAATATCAACTTAGGTGATATTTCCATAAAAATGTTTTATCCGTTTAGGAAAAGGAAAAAAACAAAAAAAACAAAAAAAATTCTATTTTTTTAACCTTATTGAGAATGTCTGAAATCTTATGCATCAAAAGATAAAATTGATTGTTTGATTATATTAAAATTAACAAGTTTGATAATGAAAAAAGCATAAGAAAAATCTAGTTAATAATTGTAAATTGTAATTAAGGTGGTTCTCAAATGTCCTGCTCGACAACGCGAAATTTTCTGACAAATTTTCTGACTCATTTTTAAACGCAAAGGCATAACATTGACAGGCCTGACTATGGAAGCGATTTGGAACCGAAATGAGGTTTCCTTTTTTTAATAAATAGATTACCTATCGAATTATAAGCGATTATGTTCACGTGACGACACGTTTTTTACGCTTCTGGGTCTGCTGCGTCGGGAATTCTGTTCAAAACGACGACTACGACTTTCACATTATTTTCTGAAAGATCTTCTGCCTTAACAAAAAATGTAAACCGTGTTTCGATTATACAGTTTCTGTATAAAAACACCTGCCCATTTCATGCATTTGCGAACAAAAATGAATTAAAAAATGTGTCAGAAAGTAGTGTGTTTGGATTTGAGAACAGCATCTTTTAAATGCACGATTAAAAAATGTTTTACGTATACGCAATCATACTCGAAATTTAAATGCTTCGATTTTAACTACTCAGTCTTTAGAAATATATCGCTTTATGAAAGACCAACTAATTGCAGGTTATGGGTAATTTTTAGCTAATATAGAACTGATTTTGCATTGCATTACTGATGATCTGGTAAAGCCGGAGATGCATTCTGGCGGACCCTTCGGGCCCTTCACCTCATTTAAATAAGTAGACATAACTCAGAAATAACTATAAAAACAATTTGTTTAAAATCAGAAATGGATGAGGATGACAGTAGAACAGGGCAGTTAAATTAACCCCGATCAGATTAAAAGCTCAAGCACCAAGATAACGAAAGGAGAAGAAGCTGGCCCCAAAAATTTCGCTAATTTCTAACACTAACTCTAAGCAAGATGGCTACTCTAATTGTATTCCGAAGCTTAATAACAGCTGTTACATAAAATATCATGTCACTAATAGCTATGATAACACTTAGACACAATATCACTAGAAAAAGTAAATAGATCACGTATAGAAAATGTCAAAAATTTGAAGAGAATCCCGTGGATTCTGAAGTAATTAATGCAACGCCTTACCACATAGGCAAACTTCTCAGCTGAAGACTCCTATTTTACACTCGGAACGCCACTGACTCTTGGCACGTGGCAGATTCCAAACTCAGAATCCGAAAGCAATGAAACTCTCGTTTTATACTCCTTAAATGTATAGGTGCAGATTCACGGTCGCCAGTCGCCACGTGGTGACTGGATTTTTTTCTTTGGCCACTAACTTTCCATGTCTAAGTCGCCTAAGTCTAAGTGTCTTACAGGGATATCCCTTTTCCACCGACTGTCAGATTTCCGCTTTTTTTAAAAAAAAATTATTTTTTAAATCAATTCTGCACATTTTCTGCGATATTTACCCCTTTACTTTTTCTGTTGTCCATAATTAAAAAACATGATTAAGCATGGATACCACATTTCTGCAGATCTACAAGTTTCCCGTTTTCTTCTTTAAAAAGAAATTATCCCTGAATGTCAAAAATTGTTCAATTTATTTTATTAAAATCTAAAACTTAAAAGAAAATAAATCTTCTCCATATTTTTTTCATATATATTTTTTCTTTTGATTTTTATAGACACACTTTTTGATGCAAATGCTCATGGTGAGCATTTATTTTCAGCTATGAAAAACACTTTGGAAGGGGGGGGGGGGGATTTATCTATAGAACAAAAAAGTTAGATAATCGTTTATTTGGGGCCTTACATTAAAAATATTTATTCCTACAAACTGTATACAATTATGGTTGGAAGATTCTATAAAATCCCATTGCCCAATTTTAATAAAGAAAAAATAAATCATTTATTTAAGTTTTGTGTAAATTTTATTTTAAAATATACTGTTTATTACTTTTAAGCTTTAATAGTAAACAATAAATCCCATATAGCCATATAAATGCTATTGTTTTTATGCGTTTGTTTCAGAATGTGGCCACTGGATTTTTTGGGTTTAGGAGCCACTGGCTCCTTACAGATTTTGGGAATCTGCACCTATACTTAAATGGCGAGATCCGTATCAAACCCGACGATACTCACCTGTACCAGCTTATTTAGACTAGCTAGCTGACCACAGTAACCTAATTAACATATTACTTGGCAAAAATAAACATCAGATTCAGAGAGATTCAACGATACTTTGCGAAAGTAAAAGAAATGACATAGGTCATATGTTCTACACTTCACGCACAAGAATTAGAATCCGGACAACATGCTTCGCACATAAAACTCAACACTCCTTTTGATCCTACTACCTTCATAAAGAGAGTACCTAAGCACTACGCTACAACATACTTGGAGTGCTTTATGATCTGAAATAATAACAAAAAGGAAGAAAAAATCACGTATCACGAAACCCTTTCCAACATTATGAAAGACATGTTACCAAATCTTCGCCAAATTCAAATTCTATGCCGGTAATTGCACCATATATATTCATTATTTATAAATATCTATAAAACTACTTTTCGGAAACAGCAGTGCCTGTGAAAACGTAGCCATTCTTGACGTTTTGTAACTAAAATAAAATTTCGTTCAATATCTAGAACGTGTAACATTACTAAAAATCATTTCAGTCAGTAATGGTAATTTATTCCGATTATTCTGAGTAGCTTTGTAAAATTGAATTGAAAAGAGTCTGAAAAGGGAAACATAAAAGTTGAGGTTTTCCTTCGACACTTTTTTAACAATAGAACAATCATTTTGAAAATTTCCTGTTTAAATAACCGCGTTGAAAGAGTTAAAATTTTTTATATTGTTAAACAAAAAGTATATGATTGCCATCCAATTATTCTGAACAGCTCTGTGAAATTGCATTGAAAAGAATTTGAAAAGTGAAACATAAAAGTTGAGGTTTTCCTTCGACACTTTTTTTCTTAACAATAGAACAATCATGCTGAAAATTTCCTGTTCAAATAACCGCGTTGAAAGAGTTCAAATTTTTTATATTGTTAAACAAAAAGTTTATGACTGCCATCCAATTATTCTGAGCAGCTCTGTAAAATTACATTGAAAAGAATTTGAAAAGTGAAACATAAAAGTTGAGATTTTCCTTCGACATTTGTTTTTAACAATAGAACAATGTTTTTTTTAACAATGTTGAAAATCTCCTGTACAAATAACCGCGTTGAAACAGTTCAAATTTTTGCTATTGTTAAACAGAAAGTTTGATTGACAGATTTATAAAAGACATTATATACGTATTTAATACCGTTAAATACATTATATTTATTTTATTCATAAATACCTGTAAAACTACTTTTTCAGAAACAACAGTACCTGTGCACAGGTAGGTCATTCGTGACGTTTTGTAACTAAAATAAAATTTCGTCTAGCATGTAAAATGTTTAACAATATTAGAAATCATTTCAGTCAGTAATGGTAATTTATTTTAATTAGCTCTGTAAAATTGAATTAAAAAGAATCTCAAAAGGGAAGCATAAATGTTGAGGTTTTCCTTCGACATTTTTTTTTTAAACCATAGAACAATAATGTTAAAAATTTCATAGTCAAAGAGTTGAATTTTTTTCTATTGTTAAACAGACATTTTGAATACCAAATTTATAAAAGATATGAAATACATTTTTTAAAGAAGAAGAATAATTATGATAAAGTGTTTAAACGCCTTCAACGTCGTTTTGCCGTGTCATTTTTAAACTATTCCATGACTTACAACATTTGCCCAATCATGGAAATTATATTTTATATAAATGAAACAATACAAATTGGAGGAAAAATATAAATATACATCGGACCATGTTTCATTTTTGAAAGTAGTCTCGATTTAAAAATAAAACACCGTAAAAATATTCATGAGCCGAACATTCATTATCATATTCATAAAGTCTTAACGTAAATTTCACATCGATACAGAAAATTCAAAGTCATGTTAACAAGAGATATTTGAAAAATTGAATTGAGTTTTATCGTGAGTCTTGGAAAGGCTCCACATTAAGTGGCTATTAAACTTGCAAATAGGTTTCACAGTGACATTTACTAAAGACCAGACAAAGAACCGGAAAAAAAAAGAAAAAGAAAATGAAAAAAGAGGAAAACTTGAAGCACACCCTCCTTAAAATACGCCTTTGAAATCTAATCAATACCTTTCAATGACTGAAGAAAAAAAAATAAAATAAAAAATAGAGTATAAAAAAAAAAGATGGGGTCTCAAAGAAAGAACGGGAAAAAACTGTAACGATCCTGAAATGGGTTTAAAATTATCTTCTTAAGAAAAAATTACGACGCATTGGTGATCTTAGAAATAACACGTGTTCTATATAATGCATTTTTTTGTAGCTATTTTAAAAGCTTACGTTTTTAAGTCCCTTAAAGTCTTCGTAAAGTGCTCGCTATACTTTCTTGTAAATGGAGTCTTAGAAGTACAATAAAATTAACTTTTTATTATAGTTAAGTTGATTTTTTTCAGCTGCACTTTTATCATAAAATGGTGTTTCTTTTTTCTTTGTAATTCAGTAGTCATTTCAATTTGTATATTGTAATTCTTACCAGAACCTTTTCGATATCAAATGCATTTCTTAAGTTAATGAAATTGTAATTAACTTACTAGTCAAATATTTAATTATAAATAAAAAAAAGCATATAGATATTGATAATGTAAATAAATGAAGAATGTTATAATGCAATGCAATATTGGAATAATTCTTGTAATAAAATACAGTGTAATAGTACTTGTGAAGCCCGGTAGCTTAATGGTCAGTGTATCGCGTTGTCACGCTACAGGTCCAGAGTTCGACTCCGGACTTGGACAAAGTGCACTCAGTCTTTCCATCCTTTCGTGGTCGATAAAAGGAGTACTAAGCTTGTTTGGGAACAAAACACCAAGGGTTCTCAGTTGTTTGTAAAACGGTTCCCGGTTGTTTCTCGGAATTGTAATTAACTTGACAAAGCAGTCAAATATTTAATTATAATTACAAAAGCATATAGATATCAATAATGTAAATAAATGAAGAATGTAATAATCTAATGCAATATTGGAATAATTCTTGTAATAAAATATAGTGTAATAGTACTTATGAAGCCCGGTTGCTTAGCAGTCAGCGTGTTGCGTTGCCACGCTACAGGTCCAGAGTTCGACTCCGTACTTGCGCAAGGCGCACTCAGTCTTTCCATCCCTTCGTGGTCGATAAAATGAGTAAAACGCTTGTTTGGGAACTAAACACTGAGGGTTCCCGGTTGGGTTGACCATCTGATCGGAACATTTGCTGTATAGCACATCTATGCCCATGGTCTAGTAAACAAGATTGAAGATTGGGCATGATCCTTAATGAATTGTAGCGTCATAGTGTTTAGTTTAATAATGCTTGTAATCAGGGCTTTGAAAATATGGTCGCCACTGACGACTGATTTTTTTTTATCTGGTGACCAAGTTACTTAATTTGGCGATATATTTATTTTATTTTATTTTATTTGCTAAAATTGACTTAAGCTTTCTTGAACTGAGCACAATTGCCATTTTCTCCCCCCCCCCCCCCATCAATATTAAGACATAAATTTAGAAACTATATTCAAACAAAATATATTTTGACTTTTATGTTTAATTTGTAAAAATAAGTTCATCAGATGTATAAATTTTTAAATAATAAAATCAGAATTATTTGAGACTTTGATGGGAAAATAGGCAAAATTTGTTTTTTCTGCTTCACTATTGAATGTTCGAAAAATTCTGATTGCCGAATTCTTTAAATGTCTGGATAGTCGAATGCTACAAAATCTATATCCGCTGAGGAGGGGCATCGATAAAATAGTGAAGCAGAAAAAACAAATTTTGCCTATTTTCCCATCAAAGTCGTGTTCGAAAAATTCTGATTGCCGAATTCTTTAAATGTCTGGATAGTCGAATGCTACAAAATCTATATCCGCTGAGGAGGGCATCGATAAAATAGTGAAGCAGAAAAAACAAATTTTGCCTATTTTCCCATCAAAGTCTCAAATAATTCTGATTTTATTATTAGTTAATTCAGCCTTTAGAGTATATTTCCTTTTTTTTTTTTTTTTTTCAAAGATATATAATTTTGATAAGTTTCATTAGAGAACTTAGTTTATAATTATCTTTCCAAACTATGTCACTAAAAATTCTAAACTATATCTGTTATTATTTTTTCTCAATTAATTCATAAAACCTTTTGTGCTTTTTGAAAATCAATGACTGGGGGAGGAAGGGGTGGTACACTGTAAAAAAAAATCGGAAAAGTTTCCGGTAGGAATAGGATTTCCAGTTGCCCGTATAGGACAGGAAACTTTTCCGAACCAACACGGAAAAAAAAAACGAAAAAAACGAAAGTTTTTTCTTTCCGTCAGGAAACTTTTCCTGTTTGATTCAGAAACTAATCTTTAGACACAGAATAAATTCCTGGGTCTTACGGAAATCTTTCCATTCACATAAAGAAACTTTTTGGTAGAACGGTAGAATAGACAGAAAGTATTCCGTTTTAAAAAGGAAAACTTTCCATTCACACTAAGAAATGTCTTAGTAGAATGGTAGAATAGACAGAAAGTATTCCGTTTTAAAAAGGAAAACTTTCCATTCACACTAAGAAATGTCTTGGTAGAATGGTAGAATAGACAGAAAGTATTCCGTTTTAAAAAGGAAAACTTTCCATTCACACTAAGAAATGTCTTGGTAGAACGGTAGAATAGACAGAAAGTATTCCGTTTTAAAAAGGAAACTTTTCCGAATCAGTCAGTAAACTAATCATGAAAAAATTAAAAATTCTTGTGTACTATAGAAACTTTTTCTTTGCTTTACGGAATTTTTTTTCATTATGATCGGAAAATTTTCTGCATTGTAAAGAAACTTTTGTTTTAAAGAGTAGGAACATTAACAGATGAAAATGTTGCTTTTGGACACTGTTTTGATATCCTTTTATCTCAATTAAACATTATTAAGAACTTTTTTGAATACATACACACATTTTTAAGTATTTGTTATCATAAAATGCATTACATGTAATGCATTTTATGATAACAAAATACTTAAAATGTATGTATGTATTCAAAAAAGTTCTTAATAATATTTAACTGAGATAAAAGGAAATCAAAATAGTGTCCAAAAGCAATATTTTCATCTGTTATTGGTCCTACTCTTTATAACAAAAGTTTCTTTACAATACAGAATCAGCTTGAAATTTTATTTATTTGTTACAAGTAATACTGATACGTTTAGCTCATGGGTATTTACATTTTTTTTTAAATAACTATTTTATACAAGGAATGCTAGAGAAGTATCTTTATAAACAAGGAGAAGTCATTCTCGTAAAAGAAAAGTGTATAAATAAATAAAAAGTACACAATGAAATGGATTTTATGTTCATAAAATACATAATATACTTTTATTTTCTTTAGAATATGTGTATATGTTTCCTAGGGGAAAAAAAAAAAATATATATATATATATATATATTTTAAGCGATATAAAAGAAAATCCAAATAGTGTCCAAAACAAACCTTTTCATCTGTTGTCTGTATAGCAAAGTGGACTGTACAGAGATGCCAGCTTATTAGTGCCAGAATATACATAGGTGTAGCCAGTGGTGAAGTGTGTGTGGGAGATAATTGCCCCAGGCACTAAATATTTAGGTGATGCCAAAAAACTGTTAAATAAGATATTAAAAACGGAACAAAATATTTTCAATTTGGACTGGATATTTAAAACCCACACTTATGTCATTGGGTGTAGCACAAGTGTATGACATGTTGCATGCGTATGAAGTGTATGCAACTAACATTGAAGTTTTATTGGTACTGGAAAGACTTTCTATTGCTGTATATCCAAAACAAAGGACATACAAAACATTTTTTAATCACAATAGTGACCGCCCCTCCTTAAAAAACTAGAACTTCTTTTAATTTACGCCTCAAAAAAAAAAAAAAAAAAAAAAAGCTTATGGGGTCGTCTTCGTTCTTAAGTTGCACAGAACTCCAAACTTTTCAATATGTACATCTAACTTTGACATTATATTTGCCTCTTTCGGTAACTTTTTCTCAAAGATACCAAAAGGGAAGTCACTAGGTCAAAATGTTTAAGAATTATGAAGTTTAAAGTTTGGAACTCCTAATGTTAAACAGCTGGTGGAGTTTTTTTTATATAATTCAATACTTGACGTAATAATTTTATATTCGTATATTTTATTTGAAGCTTTTCGAAATCTATTTCGGTTAAAAAATTATAGATTATGGTTTATTTTATGGTTTAATTTATAAAAAAAATGTATTTTTAAATTAATTAAAAAATTAATTTTAATAGAAATAGATTTCTAAAAACTTCAAATATGCAAATCAAAAATCACAGCTGATTCCGCTAAGTAGTTTTTAAGTTATGCTTAAAGCACTACCCACATTACAGTCTGATTTGCAACGATTACAGATTAGGAGTTACAAACTTTAAATTTTCATAATTTCAAAACTACTTGACTGAGTGAATTCCAGTTTGTTATCATAGGGCAACATTTACTGAAAAAGACAAACATGATGCCCCAATTAGATGTATCTATTGAATTTGCTACAATTTCGGCATGAATATGACCCTCTAAGTTTATTTTTTTCAACATTAAATTAAAAAAGACAGTTTCCAGAAGAATAACTTTGTTTTTTACTGTGACAGTTTGGAGATTAAATGTTCTTTTTTGTCCCCAAATACACCCTGCGCATATGATATTTCAAATTTGTCACTTTTTATACCCAATTTGTGTCACAGAGACACTTTCCAATTAGGAACATTGCTGCACCTAACTATTATAACCCAATTTAGGTGCTTTTCTGCTCTATTACACACACACACACACACAAAAAATCCAGAAACTATTTTATAATTTTTGAAAATTTATATAGAGCAGCATTGAAACTTTAATTTTTTATCTTTTATGTGGAAGGTAATTTTTTTCTCCTGTCTAAATTAAAAACGCCATAAAATAATAATAATAATAAAGTAAATCTAAAAACTTTTGAAGTCATGTAAATTTTGAAAATGTACAAGACTTTGAACTTGAAGCTCAACTGAAAATTACATACCAAAAATTCTCAGTAAATGAAAATCATTTTTTGTTAAAATTTAAATCAGCTATTTTTTTTTTTTCAAAATACAATTTTAAAATTACGCGTTTTAAAGTAAAATAACCTTTACTAAATCATTAAAATTAATAATTAGAAAAGCTCATTTAAATTTATTTGAAATTAAAAATATATAGAGAAACTCATTCACTTGTTTAATTTGAAATATTTTAATCATATAAACAGTTAAAAATATAGTTAAAAAATGGAGCAACAGAAAATGATATAATTTGAAAATGTGAATTCTCTTTTACTTTTGAAAACATGAAATAAAGTAAACAAATTGTCTTGTGTTATATATCACTTATTTACACTAACTGCAATTTAACAATATACTTTTTATTGACCTATTCTGTATAAAATATATACCACCTTAAATTACCCCTTTGATAAAATAAAAAGCATATAAACTCTTCATTACTAAAAGCTAAATCTTTTTGTTTTGACCAAATTTCTCGATTAAAAATCTTAAAATATAAAAGATAATGTAAGAATTTTATTCAGAAAAAAAAAAATGAAATTTTAAGCATTCTATTCTAGATCTGGATTATATACAGTATTCCTTTAAACATACCTATTCCAGATTATATACACTACTCTGAAATACATACATTAATTCATTTAATGAAGTTGGAGCATATATAAAAAATACTTAAGATAATTATGATTATCTGGGTATAAATTTCAATGGATCTGAAAAAAATATTCTTTGTTATTAAAATGTTTGAAAAGAAACACCAATTTTCCATCTTTATGAGTTCTTTATAAGCGATTACAGAGTTTGCAGTGAATTAAAGTTTGATTTTTTTAAAATTTAAAATAAAAGATACTTTTAAATCAGGTGTTTGATTTTTTAAAGATTTTAACACTTTAGTTGTTTATTAGTTTACATTTATAAGTAATTAAAATTATATTAAAAAATATATATAAACATTTCAGAGTATTACTAACCATGGAATCTTTATTTTCCGAGTCTTTCCATAAATGAATTACATTGGAATATCGAACCATTTGTTATTTACATGTGCACAATGAAGTCATGAGATATCAACATAAATAACAATAAATATACTTTTGATTGACCTATATTTATTTATTCTAACGTTTTACAAATCCTCGCAGAAACTCTCCATGTTTTTGTATTAAAAAATTCACATAAGATTTGTACATATTTTTTTAACAAATAAATTTATGCTTTAATCTTTTAACATTTCTCAGCTGAGATTCTCTATTTTTAAATTAGAATTTTTATCTTTAAGTGTGATATTTGATTTAAATAAAATTCAAAAAGCAAGGACTTTGAGTGTTGTCTCCCCCAGTCCTTAAATTTACAATGTATTGTTGTCAAAAATAATATTTATAATGAAATATCTTAACCTAAATTTGAAAAAAAAAAGTGTATTTAAATAAATCAGTTGATTTAAATCAGGATTGAAATCCAGTTGATTTAAATCAATGAACTCTGATTAAAAATTGTTAGACTACACAAGTGTTATTTAGCAATTATTTAATTTAAATTTAGATTATAGTGCTGAAATATAATTTCAATTATTGATCTAAATATTTTAAGATTTCTGAACTTTCTGTATTATAACTGATTAGATAACGTTGAAGAAATTGGCAATGAAACTATGCTTAGATTTCAAAAGATACCAAAATTTACCAATTGCTGTAAAAAAAAAGTAATTAAAAAAATTTCTTTCCAAAATCATGTACTTGCATACAATATTTTAACAAAAGATTATATTGAAGTAAAAGTTATAACACCAATCTGGTGAATCAGCTAAATAAACTTATCAAAAGCCAATTTGATAACTTAAAACCTGCATTTTATTTTGAAGAAATAAAATAAGGACTTGTGACTAATATTTATTAAACTCTTTACAAATGAAAAAAGCAAAAATATGGAATATATAAGCACTTACTTACAGGGAAGTCCAGTTGCCAGTAAATATATATATATATATATTAAATATAAATTAAAGTAAAGATACTTTAAACAAATATTTAAAAATTAAGGAAATTTTAAAAAATGCACACTACCAGTATTGGACATCTGTTTCCTGCTGGTGAAAGCTATATTTTGATAATTGTATAAGGGAATTTATCACCTCTTTAAAATTTCCGTAGGTTACCATGGGATTTCACAATCAGCATTAAAGGGGAAAAAATGATGCCACAGGAATATAGTAGAAAAACGTGATAATTTTACAAAATGTAGCAAATAGAGATTTAGCAGACTATCAAATATTCGGCTGAGTACTAACTTTTTAAAAAGTATATTGATTACAAATTTTTTTTATCATGATTAATAACAAAGAAATAAATGTTTGTGAGTCTTTTATTCCTCAATGGCAGATCACTTAATAGCAGAATATTAAAAATTGCAAATAATTCAGAAAAAATATCTATAAAATAGTGAATTCAATAAAAAATCGGTCTTAGCAAATATGTATGTGCTATTTTTTTTTTTTTTTACTTAAACTTATTAAAATAAATCAAGTGCATTTAATTTACACAAACATTAAATTGACTAAATACTATTTTTTAAAAAATTTATAAATTACTCGATTTTTTCTGGCTAACAACAAAAGACAGAAAAAATAAAACAAACATTTATACTGAAAAATAAAATTTATTTTCAACAAAACTATAAATCAAAATGTTTTAATAAAACAAATTACAGCACTGTATTTATGCTATGTATGCTTTAGAATTGATGCAGTTAGTAAAAAAGCCTGCCTAGATTCCGGCCTGATAACAGTCTTATTTAACACCCAGTAGGATGCTACAGCAACGAAATTGACTCAGTTGAACATTTCTCCGAAAAAAGTGTCACACCATCAACATACGAAAACACCTTGACGTCCTTTCTAACATCCTCATTCTCTAGTAGGCAAGGATGATCTGTTCTAGCTGTAAGGCGACATTGATCACTGCAGTATTATCCTGTAATAATAACAGTAATAATATTAATTTTTTTTATTGTACTAATTGCTAGTGACAATGTATATTTAAAAATATAAAAAAACAGCACAAGAGCAAAGAATGATTAAGGGGACACTTCGTCTTCAGCGATAAGTATTTTTAAGAACAAAATATTTGAAAATTTTCCTTTGAATAAAGAATTCAAAATTCATAAAATTTTTAAAAAATTTAAAAATTAAGGAAATTTTTAAAAATGTACTCTACCAGCATTGGACATCTGTTTCCTGCTGGTGAAAGCTATATTTTGATAATTGTATAACGGAATTTATCATTTCTTTAAAATTTACATAGGTTACTATGGGATTTCACAATCAGCATTAACAGAAAAAAAAATGGTGCCACAGGAATATAGTAGAAAAACATAACAATAATTTTACGATATGTAACAAATAGTGATTTAGCAGATTATCAAATATTCGGCTGAATACTAACTTTTTAAAAGGTATATTAATTAAAAAAATTTATATATATTAAATTGGAAATAAAATAATAAAAATAAAAGTGCTCAGTCAAACTGATGGCATTGAGCTCACAGGCTATTCACACTATTTGCATATTATACTCTTATTTCAAAGAAAAAACACATTTATATAAATTAGAAGGGGGGGGGTCATTAGCTCCCCTATTTACGTCCTTTATACTTAACCAATAAACGTCCAAATCTAATCAGGGAAGCGCCTTATCAAAATAAACCGGTATACAACATTTGCATCAAATTGGATAATTCGGCATGAAAAAACTATTTATCTAAATTGAAATGGACAATTAGTTCCTGTTCCCCCTTTATACTTAACCAAATGACCCCCCACCCAAAAAAAAAAAAAAAAAAAAAAACGAATCAGGGAAGCATCTTATCAGAATAAACCTATATAAAAAATTTGAAGCAAATCGGTTAATTCTGCATGAAAAACCCATTTATCTAAATTAAGGGGAGGGAATTCGTCCCCGTTCCCTCCTTTATACTTAACAAATGAACCCCCAAAACTAATGCGGGAAACGCCTTATCACAATGAATCAATATACAAAATTTGAAGCAAACTAGATAATTTTGCACAAAAAACCCATTTATCTAACTTAAGGTGGATTAGCCCCTCGTTCTATACTTTAATCTTAACCAATAAACCCCCAAAAATAATCAGGGAAGTGCCTTATCACAATGAAAATATATACCAAATTTGAAGAAAATCGGATAATTCTGCACGAAAAACCCATTTATTTAAATTAGGGGGAGCATTAACCCTTTTTCCCCCTTTTATACTTAACCAGAGAACCCCAAAGCTAATCAGGGAAGTGCCTAATCAGAATGAACTTATATACCAAATTTGAAGCAAATCGGATAATTCTGCATGAAAAACCCATTTATCTAAATTAAGGAGGGGGGGATTAGCCTCCAGTTCCCCACCCCTTTATACTTAACCGATGAACCCTCAAAACTAATCAGGAAAGAGACTTATCACAATGAACCTCATACAATATCTGAAGAAAATTCGATAATTCTGCATGAAAAAACCATTTATCTAAGTTAGGGGGGATTAGCCTCCATTCCCCCTTCATACTTAACCAATGAACCCCCAAAACTAATCAGGGAAGAGCCTTATCAGAATGAACCTATATTCAAAATTTGAAGCAAATTGGATAATTCTGCATGAAAAACACATTTATCTAAATTAAGGGGGGATCAGCCCCCGTTCCACCCCTTTTATACTTAGCAATTGGACCCCCAAAACTAATCAGGGAAGCGCCTTATCACAATGAACCTATATGCAAAACTTGAAGCAAATTATATAATTCAGCATGAAAAATCAATTTATCCAAATTACGGGGGATTGGACCACTTTCCCCCCTTTATATTTAACCAATGATCCCCCAAAACTGATCCGGGGAAGCGCCTTATCACATCGAACCTATATATAAAAATTGAAACAAATCTGATAATTCTGAATAAAAAAGTCATTTATCTAAAGTAAGGGGGGGATTAATCACCATCCCCCTCTTTATACTTAACCAATGAACAACCAAAACTAATGAAGGAAGCGCCTTATCACAATGAAGCTAACACATGGGCTGATAAGTTCCCGGTCTAATAAAAAAAACACAACTTTTTGACAAAACATTATGACTTTCATAACTTTAATAAATAACATAACTTTAATAATAAATAATAATAATTTAATAATAATAATTTAATAAATAAATAATAATAATAGTTTAATAATAAATAACATAATTTTATAACGAAAAAGCTCCAAACAGTGTTCTAAATCATTGACTCGTTGTTGTTTTTGGTCAAAAGTCAACACGCGCGGCAGCCACTTTGACAACAGCTTTTTCATAGACAAATGCTCATTCAAAATAAAACCTACACGTTTCTTGGATATCTTCAGAGTCTGAGCTATTGCCTGCAACTTCACTTTACGGTTCCCCAAAACGATTTTTTGGACTATTTTTATGTTTTCCGGAGTAACCACCTCTTTTGCGTAGTGTCCGTACGACCATGTTTAAATTCAGCAAACCAGTCAATAATGTTTGATTTACCTGGTGCAATGTCCGGATAATGCTTATCAAGCCAAGCTTTTGTTTGAACGGTGTTTTTTCCCATCAAAATACAATTCTTGAAATTCTTGTTTATCCATTTTTTTTGTTTATCAACAAAGTTGTTCAAATAAAACCACTCTAACGATTTATCCACACGGCGAATCATCATGACATCTTTTCTGCTACCTTTTAAAGGTTCGTATTTACTAAAAAAAAAGCATCGGTTCGGCAATTGCAACGCCATCTGTGTGCCAGACCGGGAACTTATCAGCCCATGTGTTATATACAAAATTTGAAGGAAATTGGGTAATTTTGCATGAAAAACCCATTTATTTAATTTAGGGGGATTAGCCCTTGTCCCGCCTATATATTTAACCATTGAACCCCCAAAACTGATCAGGGAAGCGTCTTATCAGAAACAATCTATATACAAAATTTTAAGCAAATCGGATAATTCTGCATGAAAAACCATTTATGTAAATTAAGGGGGGGGGAGGATTAATCACCGTTCCCCTCTTTATACTTTACCATTGAACTCCCAAAACTAATCAGGGAAACGACTTATCACAATGAACTTATGTACAAAATATGAAGAAAATTGGGTAATTTTGCATGTAAAACCCACTTATTTAATTTAGGGGGACTAGCCCCTGTTCCCCCTTTATATTTAACCATTGAACCACCAAAACTGATCAGGGAAGCGCCTTATCAGAAACAACCTAATACAAAATTTTAAGCAAAACGGATAATTCTGCATGAAAAACACATTACATAAATTAAGGGGGGATTAGTCCCATTTCGCTCCCTTTATACTTTACCATTGAACCCCCAAAACTAATCAAGGAAGCACCTTATCAGAATGAACCTTTTATAAAAAAAATTTGAAACAATTGGATAATTCTGCTTTAAAAAATCATTTTCTCAATTGAGAGGGGGGGGGAATTAGTCCCTGTTCTCCCCTTTATAATACTTCACCAATGTACCTACATACAAAATTTGAAGCAAGTTAGATAATTCTGCATGAAAAACCGTTTTATCTAAATTAAGGGTAGGATTGGCCCCTGTCCCCTCGTTTATACTTTACCATTGAACTTTCAAAACTAATCAGGGAAGCGACTTATCACAATGAACTTATGTACAAAATACGAATCAAATTGGGTAATTTTACATGAAAAAACCATTTCTTTATTTTAGAGGGGGGGATTAGCCCCTGTTCCCCTTTATATTTAACCATTGAACCCCCAAAACGGATCCAGGGAAGCGCCTTATCACAATGAACCTATATACAAAATTTGAAGCAAATCAGGTAATTCTGCATAAAAAGCTTATTTATCTAAATTAAGGGGGAGGAATAATCACCGTTCCCTTCTTTATACTTAACCAATGAACCCCCAAAACTAATAAAGGAAGCGCCTTATCACAATGTAGCTCTATAAAAAATATGAAGAAAATTGGGAAATTTTGCATGAAAAACCCATTTATTTAATTTAGGGGGAGATTAGCCCCTGTTCCTCTTTTATATTTAACCATTGAACCCCCAAAACTGATCAGGGAAGCGCCTTATCGGAATGAACCTATATACAAAATTTGAAACAAATCGGATAATTCTGCATGAAAAACACATTATCTAAATTAAGGGGGGGGGGGGATTAGCCCCCAGTTCCCTCCTGTAAACTTAACAAATGAACCCCCAAAACTGATCAGGGAAGCGCCTTATCAGAATGAACCTATATAGAATATTTGAAACAAATCGGATAATTCTGCATGAAAAACCCATTATCTAAATTACGGGGGATTAGCCCCCAGTTCTGCCCTGTATACTTAATCAATTAACCTCCAAAGATAATCAGGGAAGCGCCTAATCAGAATGAACTTATATACCAAATTTGAAGCAAATCGGATAATTCTGCATGAAAAACCCATTTATCTAAATTAAGGAGGCGAGGGATAGCCCCCAGTTCCGCCCTGTATACTTAATCAATTAACCTCCAAAGATAGTCAGGGAAGCGCCTAATCAGAATGAACTTATATACCAAATTTGAAGCAAATCGGATAATTCTGCATGAAAAACCCATTTATCTAAATTAAGGAGGGGGGGATTAGCCTCCAGTTCCCCCCCCCCTTTATACTTAACCGATGAACCCTCAAAACTAATCAGGAAAGAGACTTATCACAATGAACCTCATACAATATCTGAAGAAAATTCGATAATTCTGCATGAAAAAACCATTTATCTAAGTTAGGGGGGATTAGCCTCCATTCCCCCTTCATACTTAACCAATGAACCCCCAAAACTAATCAGGGAAGCGCCTTATCAGAATGAACCTATATTCAAAATTTGAAGCAAATTGGATAATTCTGCATGAAAAACACATTTATCTAAATTAAGGGGGGATCAGCCCCCGTTCCACCCCTTTTATACTTAGCAATTGGACCCCCAAAACTAATCAGGGAAGCGCCTTATCACAATGAACCTATATGCAAAATTTGAAGCAAATTGTATAATTCAGCATGAAAAATCAATTTATCCAAATTACGGGGGATTGCACCACTTTCCCCCCTTTATATTTAACCAATGAACCCCCAAAACTGATCCGGGGAAGCGCCTTATCACATCGAACCTATATATAAAAATTGAAACAAATCTGATAATTCTGAATAAAAAAGTCATTTATCTAAAGTAAGGGGGGGATTAATCACCATCCCTCTCTTTATACTTAACCAATGAACAACCAAAACTAATGAAGGAAGCGCCTTATCACAATGTAGCTAACACATGGGCTGATAAGTTCCCGGTCTAATAAAAAAAAACACAACTTTTTGACAAAACATTATGACTTTCATAACTTTAATAAATAACATAACTTTAATAATAAATAATAATAATTTAATAATAATAATTTAATAAATAAATAATAATAATAGTTTAATAATAAATAACATAATTTTATAACGAAAAAGCTCCAAACAGTGTTCTAAATCATTGACTCGTTGTTGTTTTTGGTCAAAAGTCAACACGCGCGGCAGCCACTTTGACAACAGCTTTTTCATAGACAAATGCTCATTCAAAATAAAACCTACACGTTTCTTGGATATCTTCAGAGTCTGAGCTATTGCCTGCAACTTCACTTTACGGTTCCCCAAAACGATTTTTTGGACTATTTTTATGTTTTCCGGAGTAACCACCTCTTTTGCGTAGTGTCTGTACGACCATGTTTAAATTCAGCAAACCAGTCAATAATGTTTGATTTACCTGGTGCAATGTCCGGATAATGCTTATCAAGCCAAGCTTTTGTTTGAACGGTGTTTTTTCCCATCAAAATACAATTCTTGAAATTCTTGTTTATCCATTTTTTTTGTTTATCAACAAAGTTGTTCAAATAAAACCACTCTAACGTTTTATCCACACGGCGAATCATCATGACATCTTTTCTGCTACCTTTTAAAGGTTCGTATTTACTAAAAAAAAGCATCGGTTCGGCAATTGCAACGCCATCTGTGTGCCAGACCCGGAACTTATCAGCCCATGTGTTATATACAAAATTTGAAGGAAATTGGGTAATTTTGCATGAAAAACCCATTTATTTAATTTAGGGGGATTAGCCCTTGACCCGCCTATATATTTAACCATTGAACCCCCAAAACTGATCAGGGAAGCGTCTTATCAGAAACAATCTATATACAAAATTTTAAGCAAATCGGATAATTCTGCATGAAAAACCCATTTATGTAAATTAAGGGGGGGAGGATTAATCACCGTTCCCCTCTTTATACTTTACCATTGAACTCCCAAAACTAATCAGGGAAACGACTTATCACAATGAACTTATGTACAAAATATGAGGAAAATTGGGTAATTTTGCATGTAAAACCCACTTATTTAATTTAGGGGGACTAGCCCCTGTTCCCCCTTTATATTTAACCATTGAACCCCCAAAACTGATCAGGGAAGCGCCTTATCAGAAACAACCTAATACAAAATTTTAAGCAAATCGGATAATTCTGCATGAAAAACCCATTACATAAATTAAGGGGGGATTAGTCCCATTTCGCTCCCTTTATACTTTATCATTGAACCCCCAAAACTAATCAAGGAAGCACCTTATCAGAATGAACCTTTTATAAAAAAAATTAGAAACAATTGGATAATTCTGCTTTAAAAAATCATTTTTCTCAATTGAGAGGGGGGGGGGAATTAGTCCCTGTTCTCCCCTTTATACTTCACCAATGTACCTACATACAAAATTTGAAGCAAGTTAGATAATTCTGCATGAAAAACCGTTTTATCTAAATTAAGGGTAGGATTGGCCCCCGTTCCCCTCGTTTATACTTTACCATTGAACTCCCAAAACTAATCAGGGAAGCGACTTATCACAATGAACTTATGTACAAAATACGAAGCAAATTGGGTAATTTTACATGAAAAAACCATTTCTTTATTTTAGAGGGGGGGGGGGGTTAGCCCTTGTTCCCCCTTTATATTTAACCATTGAACCCCCAAAACTGATCCAGGGAAGCGGCTTATCACAATGAACCTATATACAAAATTTGAAGCAAATCGGACAATTCTGCATAAAAAACTTATTTATCTAAATTAAGGGGGAGGAATAATCACCGTTCCCCTCTTTATACTTAACCAATGAACCCCCAAAACTAATAAAGGAAGCACCTTATCACAATGTAGCTCTATAAAAAATATGAAGAAAATTGGGAAATTTTGCATGAAAAACCCATTTATTTAATTTAGGGGGAGATTAGCCCCTGTTCCTCTTTTATATTTAACCATTGAACCCCCAAAACTGATCAGGGAAGCGCCTTATCGGAATGAACCTATATACAAAATTTGAAACAAATCGGATATTTCTGCATGAACAACACATTATCTAAATTAAGGGGGGGGGATTAGCCCCTAGTTCCCTCCTGTAAACTTAACAAATGAACCCCCAAAACTGATCAGGGAAGCGCCTTATCAGAATGAACCTATATAGAATATTTGAAACAAATCGGATAATTCTGCATGAAAAACCCATTATCTAAATTAAGGGGGATTAGCCCCCAGTTCCGCCCTGTATACTTAATCAATTAACCCCCAAAGATAATCAGGGAAGCGCCTTATCAGAATGAACCTATATACAATATTTGAAACAAATCGGATAATTCTGCATGAAAAACCCATTTACCTAAATTAAGGGGGTGGGGGGGATTAATGACCGTTGCCCTCTTTATACTTAACCAATGAACCCCCAAAACTAATGAAGGAAACGCCTTATCACAATGAAGCTATACACAAATTCGAAGCAAATTGTGTAATTGCTGCATGAAAACCCCATTTATTTAATTTAGGGAGGGGATTCGCCCCTGTTCCCCCTTAATATTTAACCATTGAATCCCCAAAGCTGATCAGAAGAAGCGCCTTATTGGAATGAACCTATATACAAAATTTGAAACAAATCGGATAATTCTGCATGAAAACACATTATCTAAATTAAGGGGGTGGGGGATTAGCCCCAGTTCCCTCCTGTAAACTTAACAAATGAACCCCCAAAACTGATCAGGGAAGCGCCTTATCAGAATGAACCTATATAGAATATTTGAAACAAATCGGATAATTCTGCATGAAAAACCCATTATCTAAATTACGGGGGATTAGCCCCCAGTTCTGCCCTGTATACTTAATCAATTAACCTCCAAAGATAATCAGGGAAGCGCCTAATCAGAATGAACTTATATACCAAATTTGAAGCAAATCGGATAATTCTGCATGAAAAACCCATTTATCTAAATTAAGGAGGCGAGGGATAGCCCCCAGTTCCGCCCTGTATACTTAATCAATTAACCTCCAAAGATAGTCAGGGAAGCGCCTAATCAGAATGAACTTATATACCAAATTTGAAGCAAATCGGATAATTCTGCATGAAAAACCCATTTATCTAAATTAAGGAGGGGGGATTAGCCTCCAGTTCCCCCCCCCTTTATACTTAACCGATGAACCCTCAAAACTAATCAGGAAAGAGACTTATCACAATGAACCTCATACAATATCTGAAGAAAATTCGATAATTCTGCATGAAAAAACCATTTATCTAAGTTAGGGGGGATTAGCCTCCATTCCCCCTTCATACTTAACCAATGAACCCCCAAAACTAATCAGGGAAGCGCCTTATCAGAATGAACCTATATTCAAAATTTGAAGCAAATTGGATAATTCTGCATGAAAAACACATTTATCTAAATTAAGGGGGGATCAGCCCCCGTTCCACCCCTTTTATACTTAGCAATTGGACCCCCAAAACTAATCAGGGAAGCGCCTTATCACAATGAACCTATATGCAAAATTTGAAGCAAATTGTATAATTCAGCATGAAAAATCAATTTATCCAAATTACGGGGGATTGCACCACTTTCCCCCCTTTATATTTAACCAATGAACCCCCAAAACTGATCCGGGGAAGTGCCTTATCACATCGAACCTATATATAAAAATTGAAACAAATCTGATAATTCTGAATAAAAAAGTCATTTATCTAAAGTAAGGGGGGGATTAATCACCATCCCTCTCTTTATACTTAACCAATGAACAACCAAAACTAATGAAGGAAGCGCCTTATCACAATGAAGCTAACACATGGGCTGATAAGTTCCCGGTCTAATAAAAAAAAACACAACTTTTTGACAAAACATTATGACTTTCATAACTTTAATAAATAACATAACTTTAATAATAAATAATAATAATTTAATAATAATAATTTAATAAATAAATAATAATAATAGTTTAATAATAAATAACATAATTTTATAACGAAAAAGCTCCAAACAGTGTTCTAAATCATTGACTCGTTGTTGTTTTTGGTCAAAAGTCAACACGCGCGGCAGCCACTTTGACAACAGCTTTTTCATAGACAAATGCTCATTCAAAATAAAACCTACACGTTTCTTGGATATCTTCAGAGTCTGAGCTATTGCCTGCAACTTCACTTTACGGTTCCCCAAAACGATTTTTTGGACTATTTTTATGTTTTCCGGAGTAACCACCTCTTTTGCGTAGTGTCTGTACGACCATGTTTAAATTCAGCAAACCAGTCAATAATGTTTGATTTACCTGGTGCAATGTCCGGATAATGCTTATCAAGCCAAGCTTTTGTTTGAACGGTGTTTTTTCCCATCAAAATACAATTCTTGAAATTCTTGTTTATCCATTTTTTTTGTTTATCAACAAAGTTGTTCAAATAAAACCACTCTAACGTTTTATCCACACGGCGAATCATCATGACATCTTTTCTGCTACCTTTTAAAGGTTCGTATTTACTAAAAAAAAGCATCGGTTCGGCAATTGCAACGCCATCTGTGTGCCAGACCCGGAACTTATCAGCCCATGTGTTATATACAAAATTTGAAGGAAATTGGGTAATTTTGCATGAAAAACCCATTTATTTAATTTAGGGGGATTAGCCCTTGACCCGCCTATATATTTAACCATTGAACCCCCAAAACTGATCAGGGAAGCGTCTTATCAGAAACAATCTATATACAAAATTTTAAGCAAATCGGATAATTCTGCATGAAAAACCCATTTATGTAAATTAAGGGGGGGAGGATTAATCACCGTTCCCCTCTTTATACTTTACCATTGAACTCCCAAAACTAATCAGGGAAACGACTTATCACAATGAACTTATGTACAAAATATGAGGAAAATTGGGTAATTTTGCATGTAAAACCCACTTATTTAATTTAGGGGGACTAGCCCCTGTTCCCCCTTTATATTTAACCATTGAACCCCCAAAACTGATCAGGGAAGCGCCTTATCAGAAACAACCTAATACAAAATTTTAAGCAAATCGGATAATTCTGCATGAAAAACCCATTACATAAATTAAGGGGGGATTAGTCCCATTTCGCTCCCTTTATACTTTATCATTGAACCCCCAAAACTAATCAAGGAAGCACCTTATCAGAATGAACCTTTTATAAAAAAAATTAGAAACAATTGGATAATTCTGCTTTAAAAAATCATTTTTCTCAATTGAGAGGGGGGGGGGGGGGAATTAGTCCCTGTTCTCCCCTTTATACTTCACCAATGTACCTACATACAAAATTTGAAGCAAGTTAGATAATTCTGCATGAAAAACCGTTTTATCTAAATTAAGGGTAGGATTGGCCCCCGTTCCCCTCGTTTATACTTTACCATTGAACTCCCAAAACTAATCAGGGAAGCGACTTATCACAATGAACTTATGTACAAAATACGAAGCAAATTGGGTAATTTTACATGAAAAAACCATTTCTTTATTTTAGAGGGGGGGGGGGTTAGCCCTTGTTCCCCCTTTATATTTAACCATTGAACCCCCAAAACTGATCCAGGGAAGCGGCTTATCACAATGAACCTATATACAAAATTTGAAGCAAATCGGACAATTCTGCATAAAAAACTTATTTATCTAAATTAAGGGGGAGGAATAATCACCGTTCCCCTCTTTATACTTAACCAATGAACCCCCAAAACTAATAAAGGAAGCGCCTTATCACAATGTAGCTCTATAAAAAATATGAAGAAAATTTGGGAATTTTGCATGAAAAACCCATTTATTTAATTTAGGGGGAGATTAGCCCCTGTTCCTCTTTTATATTTAACCATTGAACCCCCAAAACTGATCAGGGAAGCGCCTTATCGGAATGAACCTATATACAAAATTTGAAACAAATCGGATATTTCTGCATGAACAACACATTATCTAAATTAAGGGGGGGGGATTAGCCCCTAGTTCCCTCCTGTAAACTTAACAAATGAACCCCCAAAACTGATCAGGGAAGCGCCTTATCAGAATGAACCTATATAGAATATTTGAAACAAATCGGATAATTCTGCATGAAAAACCCATTATCTAAATTAAGGGGGATTAGCCCCAGTTCCGCCTGTATACTTAATCAATTAACCCCCAAAGATAATCAGGGAAGCGCCTTATCAGAATGAACCTATATACAATATTTGAAACAAATCGGATAATTCTGCATGAAAAACCCATTTACCTAAATTAAGGGGGTGGGGGGGATTAATGACCGTTGCCCTCTTTATACTTAACCAATGAACCCCCAAAACTAATGAAGGAAACGCCTTATCACAATGAAGCTATATACAAAATTCGAAGCAAATTGTGTAATTCTGCATGAAAACCCCATTTATTTAATTTAGGGAGGGGATTCGCCCCTGTTCCCCCTTAATATTTAACCATTGAATCCCCAAAGCTGATCAGAGAAGCGCCTTATTGGAATGAACCTATATACAAAATTTGAAACAAATCGGATATTTCTGCATGAAAACACATTATCTAAATAAGGGGGGGGGGGGGGATTAGCCCCCAGTTCCCTCATGTAAACTTAAGAAATGAACCCCCAAAACTGATCAGGGAAGCGCCTTATCAGAGTGAACCTATGTATAAAATTTGAAACAAAACGGATAATTCTGCATGAAAAACCCATTTATATAAATTAAGTGGGGATCAGCCCCCGTTCCCCCTCCTCCTTTATACTTAGCAATTTAACCCCCAAAACTAATCAAGGAATCGGATTATCAGAATGAACATATATATAAAATTTGAAAATTTAAAATCGGATAATTTTGCATGAAAAACCTATTCTTATGTAAATTAAGCGGGGGGGGGGGGGGGGGGGGGTTCGGCTTTGATAACCTGTGAGCTAAAAAAAATTCTATTACAATGATATTTCGGGTTCTGTGAACTCCAAAAATAGCAGAATTTTCAGAACATTTATGATTTATATGTTGACATTATGACTCATTTGAACATTTTTTAATTTCTTGAAATTTACACAGTATTAACACGTGCATTTAAATACATGACAAGATTTAGGTTAAAGGAAAGCACAAATATGAAATAAAATCAAATTAGATATTTTTTTTTTTTGTTAGAAACCCACATACAAGATAATTTTTATATAAATTAGGATGAAAAACAATACAGAAATGTAACAAAAGCTATTACAGGTTTTCTTTTTCTTTCTTTTTTTTTATTTTTAAATGAAGAATTGAAGCTTTATATTTTTAAAATAAATCCCCCCCCCCCCCGCACCTCTACTGACAAAAATTCCCTGTTTGCTTTTTTTATTCTGTTTATTTTAAATTATTAGAAAAGATTAAAAGTCATTTTTTATTTTCAAAATAATGTGAGAAAAATAAAATTTAATCAATTAAATTTGAATATACAGGGTGGGGCAGTTGAAAGCTTCTGCATGCAAGCTTTTACAGCATGAATATAGGTAAAATCAACCTCAAGGTATTAAGCATATTCTACTTTACGTTTTTCACAACTAAAATATTGTCTGATATTAAAAGACTACTGAAATTTATTTTACCATATACCATTATAAATTTCGTTATAGCACCCTGACATACATTTCTCAATTTTTTAATCAACATTATAGAATTTAATGGACATTCCTTTTTAATTGAATTTTAATACACTACAAATAATAAAATGTTAAATTGGTTCTATAATAATGTAGTACCTGAAAAAAAAAGACAATATATGATTCTGATATGGCATCGAACACAGAAAAATCTCATGAATTTATTTTAAGATCATAGGTATGTTATTGATATCTTCAGTGTTGAATTCAGGCATTTTTCTCCGAGAGGGATTTCTGTGGCTCCTGGGGGCATATTATAGAGTTCCGAGGGGGGGGGGGGGAATTGCACTTTTTGACCATTAAATCATAAAATCCGAAATCTTCAGAGGGGGTGGCCATTTCAATGCTCCGGGAGAGAGGAATGTCCCCCCCCCCCTCCCCCGGCTATCTCCTGAATTCAACACTGGATGCCTTACAGAATTAAACAAATAAACAAGTACCTGAATTTAGAATAAGTTAAAAACTACTTAAAAAGCAGTCTACAAAAATTGAGTTTTCATTAAGATAATATCTAAGTTAGAAATTTCTGGCACATCAAAATATTTTTTTGATTGGGGATATTTTTCTCATAAAAAATAAACTGAGCGAGAAATAAGATAATATGCATTTTATTTCAGGCTACGCAGCTCCTTAAACATGTTATTCGGTTTGATAATCATGCACTGTAAATATATGGACATATCAAATCCCAAATATTAAAAATCACATAAATTTTAGTACTTACCATTGCGAAGTTAGAACTACGTAGAACAATTGTCCAATATTTAACAACATGGCGGACATCTTCTTCATCGAAAATCTCGATTCTGTTCTGTTATTAATCACGTGACGCCACGCCTTTCATACGTCAGCAGAGAGCGAGACTGCGCAGTAAGTCCGGTGAAGTTATTTTCCATCATTTCGGAAACTAATACGATATAAAAAGATTATTTTTATGACAGTAGGAAAACTTTCTGTTGTGATTCGGAAAAAATATTTTATCGGTTGTTTTCCGTATCGTAAAGGAAATTTATCTTTTACGAAACGGAAAAGGGTTGGAAATTTTTTACAGTGTAAATATTTTTTACTGGCTGCTAGAATTTTTTAATAGCTACCATATTTTATAAAATTTGTAAAGCCCTGCTTGTAATATTATAGAGATATGAAAAAGCATATTACTGCAAACTCAGTCTGATTACACTGATTAATAACAAATGCAAATTTTAGAATATTATTCAACTCAATTTCTTCTTTCTTTTTTCTTTTCTTTTCTTTTTTTTTCTTTTTTTATCATTCTAAAAGTAATTTATTACATGAAGGATTTAGTTGAGCTCAAAATATATTACAGAGGTAATATTTTATGTAAAATGAATTCTTAGAAATAAATTCGGAACTATCAATTTATCAGATGTCTTTACACAATTTTTTAATCGCATTTTTAAATCTGAGTCTGAAATATTACTCCACCCCCCCACCTCCTTTTATTTTTTATTTTTCATTATTACATGAAAATTTATTATAACTCTTCAAGATGAAAACAATAATTTCAGCAATCACTTGACTGCATTTCTTAGTTTTGCTATCTATTGTAGCAAGCAGTAAGAAGAAAGAAAGGTAAGCAAAAAGAAAAAAAATATATATTAAATAAAGGGATTGTATACAAAACGAAAAAATCCTTTTATATCATCTCCTTAAGTGCTCCTTTAGTTGATTTAAATGGTAAAGTTTTAATCAATGCAAATTCATAATAAAATTCTTGTTCTTTTTTTTTTTTTTTTTTATTAAATTATATTTTTTATTCACTGTAAAAAAAAAAAAAAAAAAAAAAAAAAAAAAAAAAAATCCGTCGATTGTCAGTGCAATTTCTGTATTTTTACAGAATTCTTTTTCTGATGAAATGATTTCATGAAAGTTAAAAAAAAATTAGCTAATATAATTTTAAGAATATCCTTGTCAGATAATAGGACTAAGAGTCTAGTTAATTTGTCAATTTCGCTAAATCTTTTTTTTTTCCCTCTAAAATGGATTTTCGTATGTTGCCCGTACAATTTTCGCATTGTATTTTTACGGAATTTTGTTCTCCAATGAAATGATTTTGCTAATGTGTCAGAAATTAGCGAATATGGATCCAAGAATATCCTTGACAGATAATAGTGCTAAAAGTCAGTTCAATTTGTTGGTTTTCAATAAAGCTTTGGGATTTATATTATATTTTTACTCTTTGAAAGAGATCTCCATGTATTTATTGCCAGTACAATTTCCGTAATTTTGAGGGTTTTTCTTTCTTTTTTGCAGTGTAATAATAAAAATAAACCACAACTATAGAAAAAGTAAAAATTTCGCACTATCTGTCAAAGATATTCTCAAATCCATATTTTTTGACGCATTCACAAAATCTATTTTATCGGGGGAAAAATATTCGGAAGTTGTAATGGCATTCAATCATTTTTTTTTTTTTTTTTTTTTTTTTTTATTATTTTTTTTTTTTTACAGTATTTCTTTAATGAAATGATATTAATGTAAAAACGTGACTTTTGCATTAATAATCAATGAAAAATAATCAAGCTTATTTTAATCTCCCCACATCAGGCCACATGTGATAGGATATTAAAATCTTACAACAATAACACTATATTTCATGCCTAAATTGAAACAACATATTTATCAAATTTAATTCCATTACTGTATTTTGAATAGTTTTCTCAGTTTTTAACAAAATCTGACTCTTAATTGGTTATCAATATGTGACAGACCAAAGAAAATTTTAAATTATTACAAGATACGAAAAAGAAACACGTTATAACGCCTTTTCTCTTATAGCGTGCCTGTTGCAGCAACTCCAAAGCATTTAATCACCGTAAAAAAACAATAAAATGACTTACCACCCATTACGTAAGTTTTTCGTGATCCACTTTTACAAGGTAGAGCTGTAGCTGATCGATTTAGTTTTTGCAATTCCGTGGCGTTTTATTATTTTCTTTTCCCCTTGAAAGGTAACCTGCGTTTTAAATGGAAAATTACCACTTCTGGATGCAGGCTTTATTCAAGTTTTGTTTTGCTACTGAAAATAATAAGCAATAAATTCTCTACCGATGACGCGTAATTGGATATTACAGCAGCTGGTGCTTGATTCCGGGTATTCGAGAACCGTAATTTGCAGGTACAGAATTGATTTGACGATTGTTTCTCTCAAAACCCAATCAAATTTGTATCATAAATTACTTTCCGACAAAGGTGGTGTGAACAAAATTTGGAAATTCACAAAGCTGCCTGTTAGAACACTGGGGGTTCCTTGGTTTTGTCTGTCCATCATTCATCCGTCAGTCGTATTAACTAATGTCGATTTGTAACGAAGTAAAACTTATTCTTGATCATGTAAAGAGATATTGTAAAGCAATCGCATGGTATGAAAGGATTAATGTAAAGTCGAGGATAAAACAAAACTTAAATAAAATAATTAGTCGAACTCAATTGATTTAATATTGTTAAAATAATCTCGCTTAATGCGATTTATTCTCACTATCACAAAATAATTTATACACTGTTAAAGAAAAAAGTGTTTCTTAACCTACACTGTTAAAAATTTGCAGCAAACTGTCCAGTCATTCGACCGTTTTTATAGAAAACGGTTACATAATCATAATTTAACACAATTCAGACCCTAATATTGGCAATAACATGGTCAGAATAGCGGTAAATTACGGTTATGTAACCGTTTTCTATGAAAACGGTCGAATGACTGGACAGTTTGCTGCAAATTTTTAACAGTGTATACCAGAGGTTCCCAACCAGGGTTACCGGGCGTGTTAGGGGTACGTGAAAATAATGCCGGTAATGACGGAATTCACAAAAATAGTTCCACTGAAAACGCAAAAACAAAGTTGATAGTTTCGGATTATGAAGTTAGACTTATTGCGTAACTCCAATATGTTACTCTCAAAATGAGGGAAAAGCCCCAGAAGGTCTAGTAATTCATTGATAAGAATGCTTTTACTTTACTTTAGTTTACTTTTTTTTCCCCACCTTCGTGAAAATTGAAGAGAACCAAGAACACAGTGAAAATTATTAAGATACTTGTTATCCTTTACAAATACAGAGCTTGTCGGCAGAGTATTTCCATCTTATGCATATATTAAGGATGCGTGTATTAAGCTTGACGCTATTCCTGACTTGAGACTATATCTGTCTTTATTTGAACCTGATTTTAAAAACTCAGCTCCATGAAACAAGCCCAATGATCCCCTTGAGAGTGTTAAAAGTCATTTTTGGCTACTTGTATATCATGACAGCAATACTTTTATAAACTTTCATAGCAAATTATTATTTTTTAAATGTTTGCTTTGATGTTAAGTTAAAATTATAAAAAGTAAATTAACTTTAAAATGCAAGATTTTTTAAAAAAAGGTTAGAAATGGCAATGTAACTTGAGTAGATTTGTTTAGCTCTGCTAAGAATATTAATAATTTAATAAAAACAAGCATGTCTGCACTGTGTAGGTGAAGAAGAGTGTGTTTGTGAGAAAAGGGGGTACTCCTAAATGAAAAGCCTAAGAAAGGGGTACGTGAAAGAAAAAAGGTTGGTAACCGCTGATCTATACGAAAACATAATATAACCAACGAACGAAACTATACCATAATGTCCTCAGAGTAACCCATGATTCCGAAAAGCGTTCTTTATCTTTAGAAACCTCAGAAATCGATACATTTTCCAGATTTAAAAAAACATTTATAAAAACAGAGTTTGAAAACAAAACTGATTTTCGGAAACGTTTCCGAGTAGTTTTAATAGTGAAACCGAAACCGGTTCCGAAAGTAAAAGTATCCTCATTAAAATAAATAAATAAATAAATAAAAAATCCGCACACAAAATTGAAAAACTAAAAAGCAACGATCGTAGAGATTTACCTCATCTGTCCAATGCAAAAAAAAAAAAAAAAAAAAAAAAATCGTGTAAAAATATTAAAATGCAAACGAGATATTTTAAAAGAACTGACCTGTAGGATTAACATTAGCGAGCGGGTGTTTTCGCGCGAGTGAAAGTAATCTCTTAAGTCACTAAAGTAAAAGAAATCGCAGAAAATTTAGAAAAGACATTTTCATGCTCACAAGCTTTGTTTCGAAAATTTCAAGAATGTTCATAGAGCTTAAAAGTGTGAAAAACTTCCTTAGTTTTGGTAGACTACCAGCAGTACCAGGATCGTACTTTATTAAAATATTAAATTTTTTGGAAAACATCTAATGATATGAATATTGAATGGAACAAATCATCCATGTGCAAGATATCAAACAAAATGCTGTGTAACAAATTAAAAGAAGCTGGATATTGGTATAGCAAAGCCAGGGCAAAACATAAGCTGACAATACGGCACAAACAAACCAGATTATTATGGGCCAAAGATACCAATACTGTTCTGTTGATTACTAGAATAAAGTGGTGTTTAGCAATGAATCAAAAAATTGTATTGATGCAAGTGATGATAAATGAAAATTCATTGGAAATTGCCAAATGAAAAGGGATAGTAAAAACTGTTAATTTTCGTCTTAAATTCCCTGACTGAATCATAACTTTGGGCTTCATGTCTGGAAGACGATGGGCTTAAGATAGCTGGTGTTATGAATGGGAATGGGAATTCAGAGAAATATGTTTCAATTTTAGAAGATTTCCTATTCCTAAGTTTAGAAGGTCAATTCGGAGACAGTGATGTTATATTTATGGATGAAAATGCTTTGCGCCATAGGTCCTGGACAGTGAAAAAAAAAAAAATCTTTCTGAAAAGAATGTTCCTCAAATGGAGAAGTTGTAGTTCAGATATCAATCCTATCGAAAATATATAGTATATTTTGAAAAAGTGGTATTCAAGGCATACCCAAATTCAACACAGAAATTAAAAGACTGTATGCGAAAAGCATTGGCAGCCATAGATCTAAATAAGAGCGAAGATCTTGTTAAGTCTAACGCCTGACAGAATCAAAGCGATCGTGAAGTGAAAAGGCGGAAATACGACGTAACCATGTATTTTGAAAAACTATTAATTTTTTTTCTTCGATCGGACGTGATTCTACATTTTTTTTCCAGCAGCATTTGAAGAAATAAAATTACATAAAATAATTGTGAAGTCAATTTGTATTTTTTTTTCTTTTAGTCCGTGTGTTCTAGGCATGATACTGAATCTTTAATAGTAAACAAAGTTTCACCATCTTGAAAACTTTACATAGAATTGTACACATTCCGTTGCGCGTTGATAAAGGTTAAGTACTGATTCCATATTCCCTACATTTTGCTAGAGACAGCATGTTGGTAATCATTTTTGTTATTATTATTATTTATCAGATAATAAGTTATCCTGTTTTTAAATTTTCACTCGTATTAAACTTTCACTACATTTTGTATCATATGTGATACGTGCCAATGAATGATAATATATTTATCCACCTGCCATGCATTTGCACAACATGAGCGTGGCTACAGATCTAGAGTAATCAGTTGTATTAAATGACACGAATACAATATACATGATGATTATACTAAATATCGTAGATCTGTACAGAAAAATATAACTATAAATCAGGCGTAAATGATTAGTTTTTTCCCTTTTTATTTCTTTTTTTTTAAATTAATAAATAATTAAAGATAGAATGTAAAATATTATATATAACGATAATTTATTAGATAGAGTAGGCGCTATACCACATCTGTCAAACGGTTACAAATTGCATTTTATGTGTGTCATTTATTTCCCGAACGATCAAATTCAAAATTTTGATTCAAAATTTGAAGTAATATTTATAAAAATGTTTTGCATTTTCTACACCTACCTACACTGTTAAAAATTTGCAGAAACTGTCCAGTCATTTGTCCGTTTTTATAGAAAATGGTTACCTAACAGTACACTGTTAAAAATAAATCCGTCAATTCACGGTAAAAGTACTGCCAGCAAAGTTGCCGGACTTTTTCCGTTCCGTTAGTACATTTTCCGTTTTGAAAGATAAAAGAAGGGTAATTTTTTTTTTATTAATTTTTAATTTTTATTTATTTATTTATTTTTATTTATTTTTTATTTATTTATTTACTTATTTATTTATTTATTTTTGTAAATAAACTCGGTTTTAAAAAATGTCATCTCTATTTGTGCTGCCATCTATTGATTATTACGGGAATATTTAATTTAATTTAATACTTGATATAATGGAAGAACATTTTCTGCCAGACCTGAGTATTGAACAGGGGACGTTAGCGGTTTGAGCTGAGTGCTTTACCGCAAGACCAGCAGGTCCTTGCTAGAGTGAGAGTAGGAAACGATTATACGGGATGTCTTCAAATCGCAGCTTGCGACTTAATGAGATGATGGTTGAAAACTATAGTATTAATAGAGGATAAAAACATGAATTATATATATTCTTAATTTGATTGTTAGATGTAAAATATAAATATTATATTATGAATTAAATTCGATAATTTTTTTTTGCTTTTTTGCGAAAATCGATTTTTAGTCAACTATTATGTATTTTTTAAATGTGTTCGTTTAGAATATATTTTCAGTGTGAGTGTTTTTTTATAACTTTAAAAAATAAATTGCGAATAATTTTAAAGGAATGAGTTTAATTCGAAAGCATTACTTTTGTTTGTTACTTTTTTAAATAGAATCGATTTTTTTTTTCACTTAACTTAGCTATTATATATATATATATATTAATCTGTTTGTTTAGAATATATTTTAAGCGCGAATACTTTTTTATAACTTTAAAAAATGAATTGCAAATAATATTAAAAGAATAGAAAGAATTAATTTTTGCTTTTTTAAATTCGAAAGCACTATTTTCTTGTTGTTGTTTTAAATAAACTTGAAATTTTAATGTATTGAATTTTTAGTTTTTCTGTGCAGTAACATGTCAGTTTTTGAAACATTGAAAATAAACATGCAGCAAATAACGGAATATCTCCGTTGGCTGCTTTTTTCTCCGTCCGTTCCGTTGTTTTCAGGAAAAATGAGGAAATTTTCTGCAGATATACGGGATAGATTCCATTTTTCTAACAAAACGGAAACTTTCTGATCAAAATTCAAGGAAGACAACCTGTCAATAAACGAAATTTTTTAACAGTGTAATTTAACTCTATTCTGATCATAAGATCGGCAATTATATGGTCAAAATAGAATTAAATTATGGTTATGTAACTGTATTCTATAAGAACGGTCAAATGACTGAACAGTTTGCTGCAAATTTTTAGCAGCGTCGTTAATAGCAAATATTTTTTTCGCACAGATTTAAAAATTCATGTTGCATTAAAATGGGTTTTATATTCACTGAGTATTATTTATTCTAAGGAACGAGATATAAGGACATAATACTCCTTAAGGCACGATAAGACGACATGACACTCCTTAAGGAATAATATATGAAATCATATTTCTACAAGCATTCATTTTAATGAGATTCGTAGGAATATATTTTTCTTAGTTATTTAAAAATTTATTTGGATTTTCATAAAATTTGCTCATAGCCAGATACTTTTTTCTTTAATAAAAAAATACAGAATTCCTTTAATTAATATTTCAATCAGGATGAAATTTAACAAAATCCGAAATTAATTGCTTCTAGAGAGTTTTCTTAATTGTTTTTTGAAATGCATTTCGAGATGAAAAATATGTTACGGAAAAAAATTCGTGACCACTGAAAACGGAAAAAAAAAAAAAATCTTTCTTTTTTTTTTTCATCCCGCTAATATAAACTACCATAGTCATTTACATAATTAAATCGATTATTTGAAAAAGAAAAAAAAAAGTTATACCTAGAAAAAACTTTAATACGAGCTTAATGCAAAAAACAATAACTGCACAATGTGAAACGTCACTAAGGTCTATTTATCATAGCTCGCAAAAAATTATAATTGTATGAGGAATACGCCAAGACAATACAGGACAAGGAAGAACGGGAGAAAAAAAAATCTTAAAAAATTACACCCGTACTTTTATGGATTTTTTAAAAACTGACCTTCCACCGTAGCTTTTTCCCCAATTCTTTTTAGAACTTATGTAATTAGAAAAGAGAAAGCAAAAAGATGAAGTTGGGGGAACAAAAAAATGGTCCATTAGTAGAATTATTGATCAAGCATAACAGAGGGGGGGAGGGAAATGTAATTACAAAAAACAGGATTCGGCCGGAGGAGAAAATGAAAGAAAAAATAAGAAAATATGTTTTCTTGTAATTACTAAAGAACTTTCAAAAGTGAAAAGGAAAAAAAAAATCAGAGACCTTTTTTCATCCATTTCTGAACTTGGACGTACTAAATCTTTGATTTATTGGCACAAAACATATTTCAAAATCTTGGAGCGCATTAATATTAAATCATCATTAATTACTGCAGCTGATTTTATTATTTTTATTCAATATCTATGTATCGTGCCTGGTAGTGTCTTATCGAATATGCAGTCGTCACAATTTTCACCCATTAGTGGTAATTACTGTAATTACTGTTCGGATACCCTGGAAAATTTATCTATGAAACTTTCTGGAGAAATCAGAAAAGTTTAAAATTTTGGTTTTTCGAACATACGTGCAGAGGCAAGGAAAACATATTATTACACGTATCGTCAGTACTATTAACTTTAAAGAACGAAATTTCTGGGAGTGCTTTCTCTAATACGATCATTTTAACATTAACTAGTTCAAAAAGTTAATGATAATTGTTTACATACGCATGTTAAAATCGAGATTCATTAAAATCTTGCTACAATGAAAATGATTCTTAAATTACAAACTAATAATAATTTAAGTATCTCTAAATTAAAATATTTTTTTAAACTGCATTCGTTAGTCTATTTTTATTGAGTAACGTTTTAATGCATTAGTTATTTATTATTTAGTACCTTATCCCAATACTTAAAAAGAAAATAGTTCTAATTTTTTTTATAAAGATCGATTTATCGAAGAATTTACTCTTCATGGTAAATTGATAATTTTTAACTTATTTTTGGTTGTGTACTATAACTCTTTCTTATTCAATTAGATAACATTTTCGCATCGATTGATAACATTCTTAACTTTTTAATATTCTTATAATTTGAATTAAAGGGGTAAACAGGAGTCAGAAAATAGAAAAATTTTACATTTTGGTTCATCAAAAAAATACTACACCCTTCGTGAGTATATTACCAACTTTAATGAATAAAATTTGTGGAAGTACTAGATAATTTTCGTATTAGATAATTTTGACATAAACTAATTTAAAAACTAAATGATAATTTCAAATAACTAAACATATTACGCCTGAATTAGTAATGTAATATTAAAAAGACAGTAAAACTAAAAAACAACAGATTAATATCACGTAATAAAATCAATTACAAGAGACGTTTAAAGCTCTTTATATGCTTCTCATCAGTTCAAATGTCAATAGAAAAGCTATTGTTTACACATGTTCACGTTCTAAATTGTGTATTTAAAATACTAAATCATCAGGAAGTATACGTTACAATAAGGACTACGTATATTGTGGTGAAATTGTACATGCTTCACTTTGGAGAGATTTCTGTAATCTTGTAAACCAACTTTTCAGAAAAATCCCACTTTTAAAATTACTACAGTTAGAAGTCTGAGAGATGTGGTCAGTATCTATTGAATGATTAACAAGTTTCGATTGTAATTGACTCTGTTGATATTGGTGAAACTGGAATATCATGCAACATCTGCTTAGAAGAGCATATATGCTCTTATAAATCTGAATATTTGCAACCGAAAATTGTTAATAATTTAATAGATATCAACAATATCCCAGATTTAGAAAATATTCGAAATTAATCGAATCTATTTAAATTGCCAATTAAATTTTCAGTAGGACTGAAACTGCGCCTTAAATATTTAAATATCACTACAAAGCCTGTGGATGTCTTTTCACATTACTTAACAATAACAGCGTACAACTAACTTGAGTGAAAAATGTGTCCTGACCGCTGATCGAAACCAGATACCTTGGTATAGTCCACCAAATGCTTTACCAACTAAACCATCCGGACGACATCCAGTTTGGCACCTCTTTCACTATTATACATTGGCAAGGCTGCAACACCGCAGCGTGAGATGGAATGTCAACATGAGCTCATTATCAGTGGCGTACATGAGACGAATAAATTTATATTGAAATTCACATCCTTTGTAGAGCTATTTAAAGATTTAAGGCGCAGTTTCACTCCTAATGAAATTTTAATTGGAAATTTAAACATATATTATCCGATGCTGGGAATTTATTCGTCTCATGTACGCCACTGATAGTGTGCTCATGTTGACATTTCATCTTGCGCTGCGGAGTTGCAGCCTTGCCAACGTACATTAGTGAAAGAGGTGCCAGACTGGATGTCGCCCGGATGGCTTGGTGATGGTAAAGCTGCACTATACCAAGATATCTGGGTTCGATCCCCGGTTTGGACATATTTTTCACTCAAGTTGGTTGTAAGCTGTTAAGCAAAGTGAAAAGAAATTCATATCCTTTGTACTGCTATTTAATCGAACCTAACTGCGATAATTTTTAAATTAGAATTTTTATAGAAGGTTAGTTTACAATATTTACAGAAATATCCCGTGAATGAAGCATGTACAATTCCACCAGAATATAAAGCCTACTGTGACATATACTCCCTGGTGATTTAATATTTTTACTGAATAATTTTTAACGTGAACATGTGTAAACAATAGGTTTGGTTTTCGATATATATTTGTAGAGATGAGGAGCTTGTAATAGAGAGAGTTTCTTGGAACGTCTACGTAATTGATTTTATTGTGTGATATTAATTTGTTGTTTTTTAGTTTTATTAAATATCTAATTTTAAATGTAATTTCAATAAATGATAATTGTTTAGGTACACATAATAGAATCGAGGTTCATTGAAATCTTGATACAACGAAAAAAAAAAACATAGAATAACAAACTGGGTATAGAGCTGTAATAAAAAATTAAGTTCTTATGTAATATAATACGAATTGATTTGAAGAAAACAATCGTGAAATATCTTTCTTATAGTAAAATATTTTTGATAAAAACTAGCTGCAAACCTAAATAAATATACGGTAGACGTAAAATAACTTTCCTGTTTGATGGCACCTGAAGCTAAAACTAATCGGAATTATACTAAATTTTATATTTAAACTTTTGAAGACATAGAGAAAATAATTCCGTTATTAAAAAAATAATAATAATAAATAAATTTAAAAAAGTTACTATTTAGCACAAAAGTTGCTGATTCGAAAATGTTGGCATTTTCGCAATAAAAAAATCAAATACTTGCGCTAATCATCAGTAACTAGATGTATAAATTATTTTGTACGTATGGGGCAACAGAGCCCTGAATTTCCCTTGAAATCGAATTGAGAACATCAAACAAATTATTTTTTTGAGACAGATTAATTATGCTCAGTATTTGTCCAGCTTTGCTGTACCAGAGTTTTTAAAATCTTTGTAATTTGAACTGTGGTATTATTTTTCTGATACTACAGAGAGTGTTAGTACATTTGTCTAACGATTTTTGAAAAAGAAATATATAAACAAAGATAAGAAATTCTCTTATAATATGTTCAATCTGATAGTCCTTTTGTTGATATAGATAGTCCTTTTGTTTTTCTTATATAATGACAATATTACTTCTTGATTTCCAAGATAAAAGAGCTTTTCTTAAAATATCATGGTTGATTTTGTTACACCCCGCGACCACAATCTTCCAGAATCCATCCACTATTTTGGGGTAATTTCTTATAGAGCTTTTATTAAAAGTCCAAATCACAATAATCCATAGGAGACACGTCGGGTACTTGGGTGGGATGAATTTACATGGAATATCCTCAATTCCGGTTTCATATATCATTTTTTTTTCTAATAATATAGCAGTATATTTACAGGTATGGCTCGTAGCCTTATCCTGATGGCACTTATCAAAATGAAGATTCTTTGGGTAAAGTGATGGAACGTCTTCTTAGTAAACAGTTAAAACATATTTCTGATTGTAACCCGAGTTCATTTTGATATAGTATTTTACTTTCCTTATTTTAAATATTTTGCTAATCCAGGAATAACCATAAAAACTTTAACAAAACTTTCCTTGTTTTCTCTGTACCAAAATTTTAGATCATTTTCTCGCCTTTTTGTAATTTATTAATCATATTACTAGAAATGTTATCAGTATCAATAATTACATTTTGTAAAATGAAAATAAAAATAATATGAAAAACCTAAAATAATGTTTAATTTTTCAAAATATCAGCTATTTAACATTTTTTAAGTAACATTATATAAACGAATCAAATGAGTTTAATAATTTCGAAAATGTCAAAAATTATGTATCCCCAACCAACTGATATACTTTATTACTCCCCTTTCTCTGCCTTTTCTTTCCCTATCTCTTTCATTCTAAATGTACAACATAACGAAATGTGGCACAAAAGAAACAATAAGATAATTTCTAAAATGAAGTTTTAAAACTTGCGTGCTTAAATTCATCGAGCTAACATCTGCAAAGTGAAGTGACAATAAAAGAAAATGAGGTGACAATGAGCTAGCAAAAACCGAAATAACAATTTTTCATGGGCGGCTTTTTAATGATGCATTGAAGGGCATTTTATCACCACATCGTCTTCGTTGATAGAGATACTGCCAGCGAAAAACATCAAAGTCATTAGAAGGGAAACCACACATTTAGTATTCTAGTATTTCTGGTAGATTATATACTCTGCACTGTTTTCGATTCTAGTTTTTGTATTTTCTTTGTTGGATTTCGGCTCTCTTCAATTATCTTATTTAAAATTCCCGTATATAATGCATGTGAACAAGGGTCCAATTTAATGATATAAAATTAAAGTTATTAGGTATCTCTTTTTTTTTTTCAATTCTTTCTTTCAAAAGAAAAAAGAATGAAAGAGATTTCATTTACTAATTGATTTTGGGAGGTGCCCCCTTTGTTCAAACTTTAATAATACTTTTTACGAGACAATTTTTAAAATTATAGCTTTTGATTAAAAAAGATAAGTTTGTTTTATTACTTTAGACATGAATATTCGCAAATGTTTATGTCAAACAACATAATTGTAAAACAGTACATTATTTATTATATATTTCTATGTAATAAGGTCTTAATAAAGTTAATTTTAAAATGTTTGCAATTGTTGTAGTTAAAAAAAAAAATCTTAACCACCATTAAGCAGTAAGTTTTCAAAATGGTCCTGTAAATTAAATATAAGTAATAAGGAGTTAAATTTTGACATGAATGTAAGTTAAATAATAACAGAGTTTAATTGAACCAGTTTAATATAAACTTAACTATGAATTCCCTGTGAGAAATCTACTATATCTCACTCAAAACACCAGTATACTTATCAGAAAACCAGCATAAGGCAATGTAAAAGTAAAAGCAACTCTGCTCTGATTTTTGGCTAAGTCCAAAAAACTGCCTCTAAGCATCATAAAGTTAGATCTGTCATCACCCATCATCCCGGTTAACGTTACAGCTATAACAACTTCTATACGAAGGGCGGAGAACTTATCGAGACCACCCACACTGTAAAAAAAAATTGTAAAAAAACAGGCCGATTTTCAATCATTCATGTTTTTTAACAACTTTAACCTGTTAAAAAACATCATAGTACATTACGACAACATTATTCTGTTAGAAAACGTATTTTGAAAGAATGTACTGTCTTTCCACAGTTTAACTGTATTTTAACACGAAAAACCTGTCTACGAGAATTTACCGTACTGGGAGATACACGTGCATACAGATAATTTCTGTAGCGGACGGAACTGAGTGAAGTGAAATGCAAGCGTCCGCCATGTTTGTTTTGTGTTTACTTCATGATGATAGTATTTGCAGCTCAGAAAATTGTATATCAAGCCTTCGCTAAACTGAGTTGTTTCAACTACAACATTCAGATGGATTTTCGAATAATGTAAGTATACATTTTTGTTTAATAATATAATGTAGTTTTGTTTTAAATTATGTACACGTAACTAAAAGAAAAGCCAAAAGCGTTATCCCATGTGCAGATTTCATATCATTTAGAGACAAGGCTTGATCGAAAGTTTCTTTGGGGGGCTATTTTGTGAAAATATAATGATTTTTGGGAAAAATAATATTTTGTAACGTAATATTAAATCCAGCTACTGAAATTGAAACCATTTTATTAATAACAACTTGTTTGTCCTGATATTTTTTTTCTTTCTTTCTCGTGAGATTGTTTTGTTTGAAAATATATACATTTTAAACCTAGCAAAATAAAATTAATGAAAAGTATACTTTAATGGAATGGAATTTTGTGAAAGGATCTATTTGATTAAAGAATTTCGTGAACGAGCCTGTTTTATTAAAATTTTGTGAACCAACCTGTTTTATTGAATGTATTTTGGTGAAGGGGTCTGTTTAATTGAATGTAATTATGTGAAGGGGTCGTAAATAAACCCCAAATTTTACCTGGGTCGACACCTCTTAGATAATAACTCAAATGAAATTAAGCAAACTTCGATGATTTAAATTTAAAAAAAAAAATTAATTAACTTAAAAAATATATTTCAAATTTAGGTCAATATATTTTGTTATAAATATTGTGTTTTGACTAAAATATGTAGTAAATTTAAGCAGTGGGAGAGACAGAACTCAAAATCCACATTTTTTAAATTTTATTCAAATCAATACTTTAAAATAAAAGTTCCTAAATTGAAAATTGTGGATCTCAGCTGAAAAATATTAAAAGATTAATGCACATATTTATATCTGTGTGAGTTTTTTAATACAAAAACATGGATACTTTCTGGGAGGATATGAAAATTTTTGAATAAATATGCTTTCTTGTGCATATGTAAATAACAAATCATTCAATCAACATTCCAATATAGTTTATTTACGGAAAGATTTGATATGATGAATCAAAAAATAATGATTTCATGGTTAGAAATTGTATGCTTTTAGACATATATTTTTAAATATAATTTCAATTTTAACTACTTATAAATGTAAAGTAATTAACAACTAAAGCTTTTTAAAGACTAAAAAAACAGATTTAATGTTTTATAAATTAAATCAAATAAATCCAACTTTGATTAACTCCAAACTCTGTAATTCTTATACCTATCTTTATGTGTCTGTAATGCATTATCCAAATTCCTTAAATGATTATTGTACATTACCCGGATTAAATATGTTTTAAAGAATACTGTATATAATCCAGTTTTAGAATAGAATGTTTAAAATTTCATTGATAATTGTTTTCTTTTTTCAGGATGAAATAATTCCATTATCTTTTATATTTTTAGTAAAGAAATTTGGTCAAAACAAAAAGATTTAGCTTTTAGTAAATGAAGGGTGCATATGATATTTTATATAGTATAGAATTTAATTTCAGTTACTGTCAATAAGTGCTCATAAAACACAAGATAATTTTATTTCTTTCATGTTTTCAAAAGTAAAATATAATTCACATTCCAAATGAAAAATGTTATGTTGCTCTATTTATTAACTATACATATTGAATTTTTTATATGATTAAAATATTTCAAATAAACCAAGTGAATGAGTTTGTTTTTCTTAATTTCAAATAAATTTAAATAAGCTTTTCGAATTATTAAATTTAATGATTTAGTGAAGGTTGTATCACAAAAACAAAAATCAAGTGTGTTTTGTTTATCATTTTCAAAGTGAAGATGTAACAGAATTTTGCATTGTTTTAGTTTTTTAATATCAGTTTCAAGAAGGATATGAATAAGGAAAAAAAAATGTTGAGACTATTTTCATTGACTGCAGAATATATATATTTCACTGGCACCCGGCTAACTGAAAAGTACCAAAATCCCTGTTATAAGGGACATATGCCTGTATATAAAATAGTAAAACTTTATTTTATTTTTTATTTTATTTTTTTTTGGGGGGAAGGCGATATGTTTGCAACAATAACCCCCCCCCCCCCCACCACCACCAAAAAAAAAAAAAAAAAAAAAAAAAAAAAAAGATTTTTGAGAATTTCAGATTTATTATGATTATGTTTCTTCATTTTTTACTTACGATTTATACTTAAATACATTTTAAATTACTTTATTTTTCCCTGTAGGTGATATTCCACTTCTTTTTGTATTTAGTAGAGAAAGTTTGGGAGTCCCTTCACAGAAAATTTGTCAGGGACCTTATGAATATAATTTATTTTATTTATGTCGCAAAATCTTTATTCACATACTTTAAAAAAATATTTTTATTATTTTGATATAATTTCAAATTAAGTATTTTATTTATTTTTTGTTAGCATGTAAAATACACTTTAGGGTACCCTGGGTACACTGCCAAGGGTAGACCCCCTCCCCCGTTCCATTCTCTTTTCCACCATCAAGCTACTGTGGGATAATATTGTTGTATGTTTTGAGTCGTGTGAATATTGGCACCCTTCATTGCTTGCAATGCACTCAGATGTGCCTTTGAATAATAAAAGGTGGATAGGCCTGCTACAAGCTTTTCTTGCAATTATTTTTCCTAATTTTTTTTGCTCTTATGCACACTAAAAATAGAGTTGTGAATAAAGTATGTTTATGTACTTTATTTTTGATGTAAACTTGTTATTCAGTTATCTGTTTTTACAAAAACGTTTGCTGTAAATGAACTCAATTTTTTTACGCTTTTATATATAGGAACCAAATCAACTGTAGTTTTCATAGAAAAGTGACTTCAGAAAATAAATATGAAAATCGAAATACATTTGAAGTATGATTTATCAGTTCCCAGTTTATCAAGAAGAGTGCAAGGCAAGTATGAAATTTAATCAGAAATAAGAACTATTATTTGTTTTCTATATATTTGAACTATTATTTGTTTCTTGTCATATGCCTTGTGTGTTCATTCAAATTTTATATTTATTTAGTGTTTTTTTTTTTAATTTATAAAATTTTTATAAGTTTTAAATTAATTTATCAAGATGTATTATTACTATGCTTGTGATTATTTTTTTTCAATCGGTTCATAAAAAACATTTGTGCTTTCTAAAAATTCATAATTAATTTTTAAATTAGGCGAGATGCAGAAAATGACCTTAGTAAGAAAAAAATTCTCGCTTTTTCAACACATTTTCTGGCTCAACAATTCACTGTTTCATATACACAAGCACTTTTTTCACTATTTATACAATTTAATAGAAATAAGCTATTATCTATTTTTATATACAAACAGAAGTAAATTGTGTATATGTTAGTGCATACTTTGATATATATATATATATATATATATATATATATATATATATATATATATATATATATATACAGAGTTTCACTCAGGTTTGAAAAAGGTCAGGGTGCTGCTGGTGAGAAAAGGGCACTTTTAAGATTCTTAAGGGGAATTTTTTTTAATTGTTAAAGGTATTATTTTTGTTTTTAAAGCCACTTTTGATATTTAAAAGTTGAGACACTATCTTCAAGACAACATTGAGTCAATTTTTACTATGAAATCCAGAACTCCAAAGCAGTTTCAGGAGATTGCTGCACTCTGCCTGCCCTTTGTTTTACAAAATAGCACCCTTGTCTCTTATAAAATAATTAGCACCTTCTCCCCCCCCCCCCCTCCAGTAAAATAATTAAACCTTTCTTGCCCCTCAGTAAAAAACTGTCCTAAACTGAGGGGCAAGAAAGGTGCTAATTATTTTACTGGGGGGGGGGGTCAAGAAGGGTGCTAATTATTTTTATGAGGGACAAATAAGGGTGCTATTTTGTAAAACAGAGCAGGGGGAGGCAGAGTGCAGCACCCTTCTAAAACTGTCTTGGGGAAACTCTGATATATAAATCTCTATATAAACGAGCAAAAGAGTTCATTAGGTTTTTGTCAGTAGTTGCATCATTTTTTACATGCATTTACATTTACTTGGAAACTCGCATTCTAATACATAAAATGGGCCAAGCTTAGTCTCCCATAGTAGAAAAGTACCTAATTGCTTATATACTATTGCTAAGAATATTAATTAAATTTATGAGTTGTTCATTAATTTATAAATTAATATTTATTAATTAATTATCTGAATATTAATTTGTATTTCATTGATATTAATTATAATTATTTTAATTTATAACATATAAGTACAAATAAAGACATCTACTTTGTAAATAAATTTCCAAGTTTGGTGGAGATAAAACTGTTTTTTCTTTCCAATTTTAATATATAAATGTAATCTTGAATAGTAATAGTTATATAAATATTAATAACCTTTGAATCCAC